>VYZP01035229.1:0-25671 GCA_013400635.1 Hypocryptadius cinnamomeus | reverse complement strand
TTTTTTTTAAAGTATAAATTATGTCTAACAAGAAACACACCAGGGATCTCTTCAATCCCCAAAGGCACTTTCTTAAAAGGAGAGAGAACAAAGGAGAAAACCTCCCAGCATGTGCTTTCCAAACCAGCTTCTTAGGACAGTATCAAGAATGACAATACTTGAACATAAGCTTTTCTTTTCCATTCTTTGATCCGTGGTTAATTGAATTGATTATTGCAAACTGTGTAATGATTTCCAAAATGCTGGAGTGGAAGGCAAAGATCACAACAATCTAATAACCAATTTAAAGAGATGTAAGAAATATTGAAGGAAAGATTTAATCACTCAAGTATACTCCTTCCAATTAGAAAGAGCTTTAAATAGCTTACCTTGAGATAAATTAGAGTCTGGGTGCAATTAGACAGGAATAGTAATTAAGATCAGGAAAATTCACATATGCCTCAGCCTATGGAGTGAGGGAGAAGTCTGCAGAAGAACAAACTTTGCAGTTACCTTATTTCAGCAGCAGAAAGGAAAACATACTGCTTCAATTTATCCCAACCTTCCCGAGTACCCAGGAATTCAGGAACCTCACAAGGCTGGGATCTGCAAAGTTGTGTTTCATCTTATCTGATTATTTTTTTTTCCCCACAGAACAAACAATCCCAAATGGGGGCAAAAAAGGCTGAAAGGCTCTCGCTTGTGGTAAGAAAATACATTACGGGAAAGGCAATTTCATGATTAAAACTCCATGAAAAATTGTGGCAAGTAGGACTGACCACTGTTTTTCTGGAGGGAGCAAGAACTTTAATTTTCCTTTGGCAAGAGCACCCATCATATCACATTCCCCAATTTCCACATGTGGCACTCCCCACACATAGCCCCAGGGTTCTTTGCACAGGAAGGCAACAAAGTTTTAGAAACTTGAGTAAGTTTTTCTGACGAACTTTTTCTGGCCAGGCAAAAGAGTCCCTACCCAAGTACTACAGTTGACTTTAGTTTTTAAAGGTCACTAAATCTGAAATCAATCCCATTTGCTAATTAATCAGAGGAGAACCATACAAGGTTTTACCTAAGAAAATAATTAAAGGAATTCACTGGTCATTCCTCAAAGAGCAGAGTTTTAATCTCAAACCCTCCCTTAGCTACCTTTCAACTCCCAAAAAAAGAACTTAAAAGCATGTTTTCTGGGGATTTACTCCTGCTTAAAAAATACCCAGTGTCCCCAGCCACGATGTCAGAGCTCTCCACGAGCCACATTTTCCTGAGGAGCACTCAGCTCCTGCAGCACCTGAGAGCCTGGAGAGCTGCAGGGTGACAGCTCCAAGCCCAAGCAGGAGATTTTGTGCCCCCTCTCCTTCCTGACACAGCAGGACCCACTCACACACCTTTTTAATTCTGTACAGTCTAAAGACAAAAAAAAATGAGAATGTCCTGATGTCTTCCAAGTATGAATTTATGAAGTAATTACTTTTTTGTTAAGCAAACTGCCAAGCTCCCATCGCTACAGAAAAAAGCCCAACTTTTCACAGAGAGCCATCCTCCAGTCCCTGCCTGCAAGCATCACTCCAATCACAACCTGAGCAGAAAACTGAAATTGAGAATAAAATAGTAACTTTGGCATTTACCCTCCACATCCCTGAGGCAGCAAAGGCACTTTAGGAAACATAAATTTAAAAAACTCTGATTTTTCTCTACTGGATCTCAAGAAGGAGATTTCTAACAGTGATCAATGAAGGGTTTGGAATTACTTTATTTCCCATCTCCCATCTCTTTGAACTCCTTTTGAGTCCCTCTTGCTAATAAAGGCATCACATAAAGCCAAGCTGGCTGCTGTGCATCACGAAACTCTCGCAGTCACTTACCAAAACACACTATTCCATTTGCCACGCTAAAATTAACAAAAAGTTGAGCACTGGAATCACATCTTAACCCTTTGATCTCGTTATGTGGGAAGCAGAGCTTGAAAAGAAAAAAGGCTTAAGGACTACACAGCTCAAGCAATACAATGTGGTCTGAAATACCCAGAAAAATGAAGGCCAGAGGAGGATTTAGAGGAGGCTCTGAAGGCTCCTGACCCACACAAGTCAGAACACACCCAAGATTTGATATTTCTTCACCTGCTGACAGCTCCTTAAGCATATAAAAATGAAAGCGCACGGTACCTTTGATACACAGAAAACTGACATCTACCAAACCTCAAGGGAAAGACAAAATATTTCCTTAGTCATACTTGACATATTCCGTAGTTTATCTCACACATTTAACACGCCTGTGCCCGTACACATTTCATATCCACCTGATTCGTGCCGTTCGCTCTGCGAACTTTAAGAGGCAGGAGCCCTCCTGGTGAATAACGACCCTGTGACAACTGCGAGGAAACTCTGGAACTTTTAACACCCTGCAGGGTGTGCAGGGCACAGTCTGCACCCACACACGGCCTCAAAGCGCCCGCAAAGTTTCGGGGGGGGTCTTTTCCTCGGATTTTTGGGCGGATGCTTACCACCCTCTATCCTGCAGCTGCTCTTCCTCAAAATTGCTGATTCTTCTGCGCGTTAGGAAACCCGAAGTTCCGCGTTCGGCACAGCTCCTCCCGCTCCTGCCCCCCGGGTGAGCGCCCAAAACCCCCCCAAAAATCCTCCAAAAACCGCCCCAAACGCAGCGACCCCCGCCCGGGGAGCGCCGGCCCGGCTGCGGGGCGGCTCGGAGCGCCCCGTTTCCATGCGTTCCGCAGGATGACAGGGACCGCCGCCAGCTCAACACCGCGGAACTCCTCCACATCTGCTTGTGACGTTCTTTATTTACCGGAGGGGCGGCGAGCCGGCCTCCCCGGCGCGCTGCCCCCGCTGTCACCGCGGGCACCGCCGCTGCCGGGGGTCGCTCCCGCCGGACTCCCCTGCAAACTTCGCGGGGCGCCCGGGGCTCCGTCCCCCGCCCCGGCAGCGGTCGCGCCAGCCCNTCGCTGCGGTTCCCGAGCGGCCTCGGGACGCCGTGTGGCCGCCGCCCTGCCCGTAAAGTTTCGCCGTGCGCGGCGCGGCCCCCGCGGTGCTGCCGGCCCCGCTGCGCGCTCCGTGCGTGAGGGGCGCGGGTCCCTCCGGGCGCCCCGGCTCCCCTCAGCCCCGCGGGCACCCTGCGGATCGCCGCAGGGGAGCTGTGGTTGCGCGTTCCTGCAGTAATAAATAAATTGATTAAAATGGGATTTTGCAGCTCCGCTTCCTGCTACTTAATCCGCGGGTTTAAGACCTTTAGGAGTGGAACGGGATGGGGCCGGGGTAACTCAGCGGGCGCCGGCGGAACCTCCGGCTACTGGTCTGCACCAAGCGGGAAATTACGAGTTTAGTTTCGGGGAATTACAAGTTTTATTTCAGGGAATTAAAATTTTTATTTCCCTGGGCTAGTGGGGAGAAGTTCAGGAATTACCGTGAGCTTAGCCGGGTTTTCCTGTTACCGAGGAACAGCAGTACAGGTGTTTTAGGAGTCCCAGAGAGCAGAGTTGGGATCCAAATATGCCGATTTCCTGTCAATTTTGGGTGAGATTTGTGGTCTTCCAAGAGCAAGCCAGATAGTGCAGAGGGGAAAATATCTACCAAAATTCCGCCTGGCGAGATGATGGCATCACTTGTGAATTTGGGTGGATTAAATGTTCGTGTTTAGGTCACTATAGCTTGATTCAGCTTCTTTCTACCTGTGTGTTATTCCATAAATATAGCTCACCATGACAATTTTTCTCCTTGGCCTTCACCTTAATGCACAGAAGGGAACAAAGAAGAAAAAATTTCCTACTTTTCCACAGCTGCTATAAAATCCATCATCCTGCATTCAGAAAGCACTTAGATTATGGGCATTGAAAGACAGAATAAAGCTTTAATGTCTCAACTCTGCAGATTCAAACAAGGCGTGGAGGGAATCTGGGATAAGATAACCACGAGTGGTAGTTACAGAATTTAATTTAAAACATTTGACTCAGAGGGTTACCCAGGATTTAAAATTAGGTAGTTTCTGTTAAGGGAAGAATGGGAGAGAGGTGTCAAATGTGGTTAAGGAACTTTTTGATACAATGCTGTTTATTGGTAAGAATATTTATATGAAGTCCTGAAGAAAACAACTCCTAGTAAATAGGGATGGCAATGAAATCGTATCAGGATGTGTCACATTCCATCAATCCAGGACAAAACTGTATGGATTTTGACCAAGGTGGTCACATATACTTAACCTAGAAAAGGAACATATATAAATTATATGAACATATATAAATTATATGAACATACATAAATTATATGAACATAAATTATATGTGTTCAATAAGCAGATTTTTGATGGCATCCTGTTAATGGTAAGGATATAATGAAGTCTGATACGCTGAGCAAAGCACACAACTCATATCTCTTTCCAAACTTTTCATTTCCCAGCGTTTCACCCAGAAATCTTCTCCAGCCTGGCAGAAAATCGGGGGAGCTCCTGGCTGACACCCCTCTTTCTTCATCCCTCATCCCAGTTCCATCGATGGCCACTCTTCTCCTGGAGTTCTGCCACGTTCAAACGAATCCTCCGGAAAATGAGCAGCAGTTAGAGGAGGCTGATGAGCAGCACTCCGATAATCCTGCGTGTGATGAAGATTTCTCTCCGTGTCTGAAAGGCTGGTTTGGGGAGGGGGCAGGGTGAGATAGCTAAAAAAAAAATAAAAGTCAGATGACTCCAGCACGCCCACGGCTCCCATAATTAGCCTGTCTATTTCAGTGGTCTGAGGCAGCCCAGTGCAGAACCCTTTCATTTGAAATTATTAAATACATGTCACAATCCTGATCTAATATGATCAATGAGTTCACATGAAGTTGAAAGAATTTTGCCTCAAAGCTCTGTAATTGTGTGGAGACAAATCCTTGGTTTATTTCAATTACTTTTGTAATTTTTCCCCCCGAATGAGGCTGCTGCACAGCCAAACAGCTTTTCCTCTGCTTCTTCACTTCCTACCAAATTCAGTGGGATGGGGACATGTGCTTCAAGTGTTTTGCTAAATCATGGCACAACACTATCAAACTTGACACGTGGCCATAAACCACAGCGTCCTCTCTCAAAACTTGCTTTAAATAAAACAGCCCCAGAATGGCTTCAGCTGCATTAAAATAAGGAAGAGAACTAAAAAAGGGGATACAGAAAACCAGGTTTAAAATGGTCCTACCAGTGTTTTTTACAGCCAAACCTCACCCAGGCTCTTCTTTTTTTTTTTTTTTCAGTTTGGGCTTTTTGATAGTCACTCCCTTTTCAGTGCAGAATATACTGGAGGATGGAGAAGGAACTTAATGAGAAAAACAATCTGCGCTTCTATTTTTAGGCTATTATTTACATGTAGTGAAATTTTGTTCCTCTCTGCTTCCGAGGCTCAGATGATGGTTTATTGCCAAAAAAAGCCTTTGTCAACACACAGTCATTTCCAGAGGTGCTCTCAGTGCCTCCAGCTGTGGCAGTGATGGCAGCACTCAGATCTGTCAGAAAATTAAATCTTTCATTCTCTCTCCATTTCCAAAAGAAAATACTGGGATGCAACGGGAGCAGGGGAGAACAGCCCCAAAATAATCCTCCAGTTGTCCTGCTTCTGAGCTACAGCTACGGTATTTTTTTGATTTTTAACCTCTGTGGGGAGAGAAAATGAAAGATCAAGATTTCCCTCAACCCTCCAAAATTTTGCTATTTTCAATTCCCAATTTTCCAAAGTTGCATTTCCCCCTTTTGTCCGTATCGCAGTAAAATAAATGACTTGAGAATCTGTCTCCTACGCCCCCATTTCTTTTATTTTCCTCTTCTGTAACTTCCCCAAAAATGTATCGTGTCACATAACTCACATGCTCAAAGCCATGTTCAGACACAATAATATTTTTTAAAGATATGCATTTTTTCTGTGAACATATTGTTTTCATTAGTCTGAGTATCCAAGGGTTTTCCCTCTTTGCCTAATAATCCAAATTTACTCTTTGCTTAAAAGTAATATAAGGGCATTTCTAAGCCTGCATAAAACTGATTTAATGAGAGACTCTCAGTTACTATTTCTTGATAGAAAACACGACCAAGCCCTTAAAATCCCTTTATTGCTGAGGTTGTTGCAGGCATGAAATGTGTGAAATACCCTTTTCTGAGGGACAGAAAGAGGAATATTTTAGTGAAAATTACTTGGCTGCACAAGAAGACAATGGAATAGCCAATATCTGATAAAATAAACCCATTTTTAACTTTATAACAACACATGTGGCTCCTTGTGCTGAGCGGGAGTGTGGAGTGGGCTGGCACAAACATCTCCCCAAAATCCACATCCAAGAGCAATATCAGACCAAATTATATCACATTATGTTTCCATCCTCTCCCAGACTGGGCCCAAACGAGGGCTGCTGCTTAGAAAAGAAACTTTCCTGCCTGTGCTATGAAAACTCCCGGAGGGGGAGTTCAGACCTGAATTTAGGGAGCGATCCTGGAGCATTTGGGGAACGTCACCCCAGCAGTGGCACTATGGAAAGCGCATGCAAATGAGTCTCTGTAATTGTGAGTGACGAGAGCAGTGTCACCACGGTGTGACACATCCCTCATTTCCCTGTTCCCTGGTCCTCCCCTCCTCTGACATCCAGGCTCTGCTCACACCCCGCCGTGGCTTTGCACCAACGCTGCCCCGCTGCGATTTCTGCAAACCTTTACAATAATTTACATTTCTTGCCTCACTCTGGGACTGCCCTGCAGACCCAGATTGTACTCCTGGCCTGGAATGACAGAATTCCCAGCTGTATTCCCAACCTGGAATGACAGAATTCCCACCTGTATTCCTGGCCTGGAATGACAAAATTCCCAGCTGTATTCCCAGCCTGGAGTGACAGAATTCCCAGCCCTTATTCCCAGCCCAGAATGACAGAATTCCCAGTCTGGAGTGACAGAATTCCCAGCCCTTATTCCCAGCCCAGAATGACAGAATTCCCAGTCTGGAGTGACAGAATTCCCAGCCCTTATTCCCAGCCCAGAATGACAGAATTCCCAGTCTGGAGTGACAGAATTCCCAGCCCTTATTCCCAGCCTGGAATGACAGAATTCCCAGCCTGTATTCCCAGCCCAGAGTGACAGAATTCCCATCCTGTCACTCCCCAGCCCCACAAGGCCCTGCAGCTGCAGGACAATGGCCGTGGCACAACAATCAGCCCCTTCTTGCCCGGGATTTGCATTCTTGGGATGATCTTGGGGTGGGAGGCGCTCCCAGTATCCCCCAGTCCCCCATCCATGTCTGTACTGGTGTGGGCCACCTGCCCACAGATGGGGGGGGACACCTGGGGACACGGTGGGGGGACACCTGGACAGGGTTTGGGGACACCTGGGGATATTTGGGACAGCACTGGGGACTTCACAACCAGCACTGGCAACAGATGGGGACATCAGGAACAGGATGAGGGATACCTGGACAGGGTTTGGGGACACCTGGGAATGTTGGGGATTGGGTTGGGGACACCCTGAGACACCGGGACCAGGACTGTGGACACATGGGGTCATCAGGACCAGGACTGGGGACACTGAGGGACATAGGGGACAGGGTTAGGGACACCAGGACCAGGGTTGAGGGTACCTGGGGACATTGGGGATGGGATTGAGGGGGTCTAAGGGACACCAAGACCAAGGCTGGGGCACCTGAGGACACTCTGGGGACAGGGTTGGGGACACCTGGACTATCAAAACCAGCCCTGGGGAAACCTGGGGACACCAGGACCAGGGCTGGGAACACCTGGGGACACTGGGGATGGGGTTGAGGGCATCTAAGGGACACCTGAACAGGGTTTGGGGACACCTGGGGACCTCGGGAGCAGATCTGGAGACAGCTGGGATGACGTGGAGGAGGAGAGCTCTGAGGTGCCTTCCAAGCCAAAGCATTCCAGGATTCTGGGAGCTGCTGGGACAAGGTGTGGCCAGCCCAGGGGAGGTGACAGCATTTCCTGCCCCTGCATCCTCCTCACCTTCGTTTCACTCACCTAAAATTCACTTCTGGGACTTCTCTCCCTGGAAAAACTGCCCCTTTTGGGTGGATCTGCTTGCTTTTCTCCAGGCTTTTATTTGAATTATTCTATTTATTTTTTTTCTGAAATTGAAACTGGAATAGTTCTGTCTCTGAGAAGAAATGGTCATTCCTGAGATATTCATCTCCAGTTGGAAAAGCATTTCCTTTGGCCAAGTTAAATCCCCTTTTTTTTGTCAACAAAATTCCATTTCCATGAATCACAATTGGGATTTTTTTTTTTTTTTTTGGTCATTAGCACCCATTTTCATAATTTGTGGATGCAGCACAAGAAGAAAGAGTAAAAAGCAACCACAGCATGTCCTGGGAAGCTGAGAAATTCAAAGCCAGGCAAGACTTAAAACATCAGATCCTCCAGAAGTTTCAAATTGGCCAAAAACTATTCAAACCTGAGAAGAACTCCAGAAAGTTGCATTTATTTCCCAAATATCATCACAGAGGTGAGGGAGGCTTTTAATTGCACTCTCCAGACTTCCAGCATCAACAAACCCAGGGTTTCACTGGGAGGAGCTCTCTCATTCCAATTAAAAGTGATTTTTAAGGCCCCAGTGCTTAAGTCAGAAGTTGTTTCTACAGATAGTAAATGATTCGTAACAAGCAAAGCCTGTGGCAATAAAACAAAGAAATAAAAATAATTTGCATTTTCCAGAAGCTGGAGAGTGAGTCCTTAGGATGTTCCCCCATCCCTCCACTCACATACATTGCATGTAAAATACTGATATTTTCATATAATCTGAATTTATAATCATTTTTCCCAGAGAGTGATCTAGAAAAAGGCCTGTTCCAATTTGAGTCTCTTTCCTGTCCTATAATTCCCATTATGGACCACACATGGAATTCCTACGGAGTAAATTTTGCTCCAAATTTCCTTTTTTTTTTTTTTTTTTGCCTAAAAAGCAAGATAAATTCAGGATAAAGCAGCAGCAGCCAGGCTGTGCCCCAAGATGGGCTCAGCTAGGAAAAAAAAAATCTTCATTTTTCACCCAATCCCTCTTCTTGCAGCATCTCCTGAGTCATGAGAGTGCTGCAAATAAAGCTGAGCTCCAGCAGCAAGCAGAGTTCACTTCAGATGGCTCATGTGAAAACAACCCAGCTAATTATGCTGCAGTAATTACCTGAAAATTATATGTATGTTGTTTTTCCACCAGTCAATAGTGCTATTTTTGAACTTCTCATTGTTCTCATGGCCTGCTGGAGTCACGTTGTCTCGAAATCCTCTTTTTTTGGCTCATCACTCACTCACCTCTGGACTGGGGAGGGTTTTTCAGGGGAAGCTTCACCTGCTGCATTTTCTCTGCAGCTCAGATCCTCACCTGTGCTGCATTTCAGAAAATATTTCCACTCTAATAATCTTTTAAGTAAGAATTATGAGATTCTGACTCAACATTCCGTCAAGATTTCCTCCTGAAAAATCAAAAATCCTGAAAATTGGTGGATTCCTGGCTGTGATGGTTGTGATTTGGACGAATTTCATTTCCTTCAACTCAGATCTTCACCTGTGCTTCATTTCAGAAAATATTTCCATTTTAATGGTCTTTCTAATCATAATTACAAGATCCTGACTCAACATCCCATCAAGATTTCCTCCTGAAAAATCAAAAAATGAAACATCAAAATCCTGGAAATTGGTGGATCCCCTACTGGGATCATTCTGATTTGGAAGAGTTCCATTTCCTTCAGCTCAGATCTTCACCTGAGAAAATATTTCCATTTTAATGGCCTTTCAAATAAGAATTACAAGATCCTGACTCAACATCCCATCAAGATTTCGTCCTGCAAATCAAAAATCCTGAAAAATCATGGATTCCTGACTGGGATCATCCTGATTTTGAAAAGTTTCATTTTCTTCAGCTCAAATCCTTACCTGTGCTGCATTTCAGAAAATATTTCCATTTTAATGGTCTTCTAAGTAAGAATTACAACATTCTGACTCAACATCCCACCAAGATTTCCTCCTGCACATCAAAAATCCTGAAAATTTGTGGATTCCTGGCTGGGATCATCCTGATCTGGAAGAGTTCCATTTCCTCCCCTGCCCTGGGTGGGGCTTGTGATCCTTGTCTGGTTTTATTTCTTTCAAGAGCCACCAATAAAAGCAGCTGAGTGTCACACCCCACTCCCAGGAAGGGAATGCTGTCAGGCAGCAGGGCTGGGAAAACGGGAGGCAGGAATTCTTGGATCAATCCCAAAAAACTCCTGCCACATTCCCCGAGTTTGCCCAAATCCGTGGAGTAAAATGCACTCGGAGCAACTCCTTGGGGAAAGGAGGATGGTGCTGATAAAAGGTGTCTCCCTGGACTGCTGAGAGGAAATTAATTAACATTTGGAAAAGCACTTTGAGATTCTTGGATGAAAGATGCTGGAGCTGGAATGCTGGCAACATTCAAATAAGTTGGAATAACGTTAATATTTATTGCACACAGCGCTTTCATCTTCAAAGCTCTTTACCAACATCAATGAGTTAACAAAGAAAATATTAATAAAGATTATATTTACCCATTAAATTACCCTCCCAAAGCACGGATAAACAGAGCTGCCTCCAGTTAAAAAATAGTATTTAAAAAAAGCTGAACCCTAGCTCCAGTATCAGGCACTAAATCCCTGCTGGGGCTGTCCATGGAAAACCAACTTGGAACAAGGAATTATTAGTTTATATTCTGAATGAGGAACTATTTGTTTATATTTTAATGAGGAATTGTTAGTTTATACTTTTAAACTAAATAATTGGACCTATTTTAAACTAGTTAATTGGACCCTAAGCCTAATCCACCACAACCAGGGTGAAAAATCAGGATGGCAAAGGGGGAAGGAAGAGCAGAGCTTGGAAAAAGGCTCTGGTTGGTGAGCAGGAATTCCAGAATCCCTGAGGTTGGAAAAGCCCTCCAAGGTCATCGAGTCCCAAAAATTGCCCTCCCAAATCACATAAATAGAGCTGCCTCCAGTTAAAAAATAGCATTAAAAGAAAAGCTCAGCCCCCACTCCAGTATCAAGCATTAAATTCCTGGTGGGGCTGTCCATGACAAACTAACTTGGAACAAGGAATTATTAGTTTGTATTTTTAATGATGAATTATTATTTTATACTTTTAATGAGGCTAATTGGACCCTAGGCCTAATCCAGCTGTTCTGAGAATGTATCACCCACTACCAGGGTGGAAAATCAGGATGGCAAAGGGGGAAGGAAGAGCAGTGCTTGGAAAAAGGCTCTGGTTGGTGAGCAGGAATTCCAGAATCCCTGAGGCTGGAAAAGCCCTCCAAGGTCATCGAGTCCAGGCTGTGCCCCATCCCCACCTTGTCACCTGAGTGCCACATCCAGAATTCCTTGGACACCTCGGACGATGTGGAGGATGAGGAGAGCTTTGAGGTGCCTTCCAAGCCGAACCATTCCAGGATTCTGGGAGCTCAGCATCCAGGGCTGGGACTCCAGACTGTCCTGAGCTGGCACTTCCAGGAGGAGGAGGATGTTTGGGTTTGTTGTGTCTTTGGGATAAACTCCAGGGAAGGGAGGAACGCTCTGTTCCACGGGAAGAAGAGGTGGAACCCTGGGGGAGCTCCCAGACTAAACCATCCCAAGGAATTGCATTCTCCTTTTTTTATTTGGAAGTCAATCCTTGCTGGCACAGGCACAGCTCTGCCATTATCACTGGGAAGCTGTGCCCAGCAATTTACGGAAATAAAGGAGAGAGCACTTCCAAGTGCATTATCTGCATTGATTGCAAACGCTCACGGGGCAGCCAGGGCCTTCTCCCTCTGGGGCTCACCTCCCCTCCCCCAGCTGCAAAGATAAAGAAATCAACATAAAGAAATCAAGATAAAGAAATGAAACAGGGGAAAGCATTCTGTTGTGATTTCCCCCCGCCACAACCCTGATTTATCCCAAATCCCACCCGTTTCCATCGCTCTCCCTGAGCAGGGTCTCCCGGCACTGGTGCACTCGGATACATTCCAGCACGTGATGGGCTGGGATAGATTTTTTAGAAGCCCACGGTGCTCTGCACAGGCTCTGGAGGTCATTCTGGGCAGCCCATCGATGCTCAGCACAAATGTTTCTGGTCAGCGTGCTCTGTGCTCGCCGCTCCGGGCTCTGGCTCACCAGATGTGCGTGCCACAAACCCAAAGCCCTTCCCTGCTTTTCTCCAGGCTCGCTGTGGAAAGAAAGCACCACATTATCTGGGAAGCGTTTTGTGGCTCTTGTCAGGACTGGGGCAGTTCCTCCAGAGCTGGCTGAAGGCTTTACAAACTCAGCCACACATTAAAGCGCCCCAGTTAATCTCCTATACAACCCCAACCAGGCAGAGCTTCAAATATGTTTCGTTTTGGAGAGAAATCAAATGTTACCTTTGGGAAATACGCTTATTATTAGCATTAGACACGGCTTCTGGGCTCCTTCCAAGAACTTTGTTGAGTTACAGGCGTTTTGTTACCGGCTTTTCTTTGTGTCCTGGATTTATGGACAGACAGCGGGGCTGAGCCTCGCTGCTGCCATCAGAGGGGTTTGCAAACATCGATTCGTGTCCTGACGCCTCCCGGCTGGCTGGGAGCCAGCGAGGAGCAGAGCTCCTCTGCTAAGGAAAACAGCACAGGAGCTCGTGTTGGATGTAAGAGTCTGAGTTTTGATGTTATATTTATGTTACAGTCTAAGGTTTTTTACTCAATTTTGTTATGAAATATGAATTTATTGTATTTCAATTTAGAATATATAATATTTATATATATACATATATTTATATAATTACATATTATTTAGAATATATATTTATATAATTTTAAATGTTTTTAAAATTTAGTTTAACGGGGTTTTATTTTAAATTATACATTTATATTTTTGTTTTTTAATATTTAAGTTTAGAAGGTTCTTTTTAAGGTTTCATATTAGTTTTTTTGTTGAAGTTTTAGTTCATAGGTTTAAAGTTTTAAGAGTTTTTTGTATTTTAGATTTTAATTATTTTTTTTAATTTTATTTAAGTGAAGCTCTTTAACGATGGACCATACTGACAGCCAAACAGCCAAGGTCTTTTCCTCCCCATGTGATTTCTCCATAATCCTCCATTTCTCTCCTAGATCAACAGGTTCCTCTTTATTTGTCATTGTCAGCTCTGGGCACAAAGAGCCTTTTGTCTGCAGCTCTGACCCAAACACTCCGGAGCTTTTCCTTGTGCTCTCACACTCACTGATGGCTGTGAAGCACAGCCTTGACCCCACCGGGGGAGATGCTTGTGTGACAACATCCCTTGTTCTGACATCAGCATTTATCCTGCTGCAGCACCAGCCAGCAAAAAAATAAATACCTGAGCCTGATCTGCTCCGAAGCTCCTGCCTGGATCCTGGCCGGAGGCACCAGCAGCTCCCAACACCCCTGAGCCAGGCAGGAGCTGCCTCTGCTCCTCCTCCTGATGCCTCAGGTTTACATTTTCTATATTTCAGATTCTGTGCTGCTGTAGTGTTTGAGTCTGAGCTTCACATGAGGGGATGGTGAGCTCTCTGCACAGAGCAGGGAGACAAAACAATTCCTGCTCCAGCTGGGCACCAAGGACAAATGATCCAAATCTCAGCCCAAGAGCACAAACACCTTGGAATGAAGAGAGGAAAACAAGCAGGATGGGAGTGCATGGGCTAAAGCTGGAATTGGCCAATGAACTGCAATCTGCACATGGAGCAGAGCTGATCACAGGGAGAGACCCCGTGACCATCGTGCATTTTGGGACCATTTTGGTTCATCTTGGGTGCAGCCCTGGCTGGGCTCTTGTGCTGCCCAAGGTGGATCCATGGAGGAGATCCTTGCAATAAATCCGTGCTTTATTCTGTAACTCTGCCCAGCCTCTGTTCCAGGTCAGCCCAAGGCATCACTCTTCCACTTCATGATCAGTGTGAGGCAGTTCCCACAGCAGGATTCCTGCTCCTGCTTTCTGCTGCACCCCTGATGCCCCGGGAATGCCTCGCTGAGGGACAAGCACCAGACCACAAGGAGAAGTCATTGATTTGCCCTGAAATTCTCCCCGTTTTCTGGGATTTGTCACCACCTTGCACTCAAGCTGCCTGATGAGGAAGGGTGGGAAAAGCTGCTGCTGGCTCAGAGGGACCTTGTGAGGAACATCCTGCAGTTACCACGGGCTGGAGAGAGTTCATAGCCTGGAACTGGCACTTGCTCTGCACTGTCACAGAAACCCTTTTGTTTTCCCATGAAAACAGCTCCGGAGCCAAATTCCTACCTGTCTCCTGCAGGGTGTGTCTTTGCCACATCACAGAACAGGGTTTTGCTCCAGGTAACCCGACCCTGGAACCTCAAGGGTGGTTTAGGGCTGCTGAGGAGAAGGGGAACCAACTTTTTTTGGTTATTATTTCACTTCTCTCACCAGAGATTTGCGTTGACAAATGTTTTTCCCAGAGCCTGGGAGAGAGTGGGACTGGTTTCACTTTCCCGGGTGTTTAAGGGCTGTGAAAGCTCAGCCTCACCATTTGCTGCTGCTCCAGATGAGGGAGGAGAAGGGGAGGAACTTCTTATCTGCCCCTGGAGCCCTTATCTGAGCCGGCCAGCTGGGCAAAGTTGGGACAGCAGGAGGGACAGGACAGACAGCATCTGCAAAGAAATGAAACTGCGAGAGAAGGAGGTTTCTGCAAGAAAACGCCCCTTGTGCCACCCAAAACCCCTCTTGTGCCACCCAAAATGCCCCTTGGGACACCCAAAACGCCCCTTGTGATACCCAAAACGCCCCTTGTGATGGCCAAAATGCTTCTTGGGACACCCCAAACCCCTCTTGGGACACCCAAAACACGCCCTGTGATGCCCAAAATGCTTCTTGGGACACCCCAAACCCCTCTTGGGACACCCAAAATGCCCCTTGGGACACTCAAAACACCCCTTGTGATGCCCAAAATGCTTCTTGGGACACCCCAAACCCCTCTTGGGACACCCCAAATGCCCCTTGGGACACCCAAAATGCCCCCTGTGCCACCCCCTGCTGCAGAGCCGGGGTCAGAGGGAGAAGGGAGCAGCACTCCCTGGCCTGGCTGTGCCCTCAGCAGGGCAGGGTGGCACCTGCAGTGTCACCACGGGCTCGTGGCCCTCGGGCTCTGCAGCAGCACAGAAATATCTCCAAAAAAACCTCACCCGGGATTTCCTTAACACGGCGTTCGTGCCCCAAAAATTCAGCCAGGAGAAGAGAAGGAGGCTCCTGGTAGAGCCCAGTGCTGCTCCAGGAGAGGGACTTGGATGGACAGGACACAGGGAATGACTTCCCAGTGCCAGGGGACAGGGAGGGATGGAATATTGAGAAGGAATTGTGCCCTCGGAGGGTGGGGAGGGCTGGGATGGAATTCCCAGAGGAGCTGTGGGTGCCTTGGATCCCTGGCAGTGTCCAAGGCCGGGCTGGAGCACCCTGGGACAGTGGAAGGTGTCCCTGCCATGGCACTGGATGGGATTTAAGGTCCCTCCAGCCCCAATCTTTCCAGAATTCAATGATAATTCTGACTTCAACCTGCTCAGCATTACTTTGGGGCAGCACAATATAAGGCTGGACACCTCAGACAGAGCCACCAGCCAAGTTCCAGAACCAAATCATCCGTCATTTGTAACACATTTAAAAAAGAAAATAGAAAAAAACCAAAAACCAGGCAGAAATGTGATGACAGAATTTCCTCCAGAACCTCTGCTACATGAAAATGAACACTAAAGCTTTTAATTTAGCTGAGATTTCACTCCGAAGAGAAAGACGTACAATTTGTTCAGGATGAGTTGACAGATGGGAAAATTAAGTCCTCTGTTATTGTTCCATTTGCTGGATGCAAAAAAATACTTAACACTTGCAGAGGACTTGGAGGATGGGAAGAGCTTGGGAATATCAGCTGTCTGGACAAAAATGAGAGACAGCAGTGGCTGGGGCCGATCCTGGCAGATGCCACATGCTTCCAGCCTCTCCAAAAATCAGCTTTTTCCTGAGCATTCCTCAGCCATCTCCCTGTGGGAAAGCCAAGGGATAAAGGGGTGAATTTAGCATTAGACCAAAAAAGCAGAATTACACAAGATCCTTTCTGTTTGATGTCTCCACCCAGCGAACTCTTTCAAAACAGTAACTTCTCTCTTTCAGTTGAATTTTTCTTTTTTTCTTTTTTTTTTTCTTCAAGTTGGAAGGCTTTAGCTAAAATATCTTTCTTTTCTCTGCTAATAAAGACAGACTGTTAGCACTGCTTTTTCCTTTCCCATTGAAGATGTCCTGCAGTTTTCTCCCATCTGGGGACCCAAAATTCTTTCAAATGATACCAAGAAATAATTGGCACCTCTTGGCCAAAATTGCTGTGGAGTGGCTGCTCCTGTGTTCACATCTGGGCTCTCCCAAACAATAAATTATGGATTAATGGCACATCCTGGAGCAGATTGGAGGCCAAATTCCCCTCTGGGAGGTGGGGTTGTGACAGAGCTGCTGTACCAGGGGTGTTCCCATACGTCCAAGTAAAAATCAGCTGTAAAATGATGGCCAGGAAAGGGGTTTAAAACAATAAAAAAATGGGTTTAAAACAAAAGAAGCACCCAACCCCCAGCAATATCCCATTATTGCTGTGGTTTGAAGGGCTGGGTGTGGTTTGAGGTGCTCAGGACGCCGTGTCCCATGACAAGCAGAGGGGTTTGGTGGAGTTTAATCGAGTTTGTTCTTTATCAGCTGGGCAGGCACAGCCCGTCCCTTCTGCTCTGCTGCCCCGGGAGGGACCTGGGGGAAAATCCACACTCCTGGTTGCAGCACCTCCGAGGAGCTGCAGAGCCAGCCCAGCCAGGAAAACCCTGGAAAAACACAGATACAGCCACAGTTATTCCCTGCTGCATCCCAGCTCATCCCAACACCTGCAGGTTTTGCAGAAGGGACCATTAGGGAATCATTAGGCTGGAAAATCCCTCCAAGAACGGTCCAGGCACCAACCCAGCAGTGCCAGCCGTGTCCCCAAGTGCCTGTCCTGGTTTGAAAGGACAGGTGTCTGCTAAGGAGGGCAGGAGCCTCCCCTGAAATGGAAAATGTAAACCCCCTCCCTCTGAATTGTTGTAATTTTGAAATTAAGGGGCTCTCAGGCAAAGATATGGGAATAGGAATAACAGTTCTTCGTTAGGAAAAATTAAAATAATTTAAAATAAAATTTAAAATAAAATTTAAAATAAAATTTAAAATAAAATTTAAAATGCAGTAATACAAACCAACACTGCCAGAGTGAGCAGGCCCTGCCCCCCTGTGGGTCAGGGTGGTGGCACNAGAGATAAAGAAAACTTCCCAATGAACAGAAGAGAACTGCCCCAGCTCTGGCAGATGGGGATAGAACACACACCCCAGCCACATCCTGCATTTCCAACCTCAGGCAGTGCCACACTTCCACAGGGATGTCCCAGAAGGACAATTGCTCATGGGACCCTGGATTACTGCCATTCCCTTGGGATCCATCCCAGGAACTCAGCAGCCCCATAAGGAAAATCTCACTGCAGGTACCAAGGAGCTCTCCAAGGCTCAACCCTCCTCCCCGTCTCAGCTCCCTTTAGGCAAATCCCCACCTGCACTTTTAGCCTTTTTCCCCTTCTTTCAACCATTTCTTTGCCCGTGGACATTTTCTTGGAGGAAAAAAAAAAAAATACCCAAAAAACCCAAAGCGATTTAAACCCAGCTATTGTTTTCACAAGGCTGAGCTGCGGCGTGGTTGTGATTTGCCACATCTGTTATTTTTACACGTTGTTTTCCTGCCAAGAGTTCCATAAAAGGTGTTCTGGAAGCCCCTGGTGCCACAGAATCCAGCGTGCTGCCACAGCTGGGAGCCCTCGTGAGCATTTCAGCCCCAATCTCACCTGGGGTTTTTGTTTCTGAACATCTTCAGACACAAAGATCCAGCGTGGTGGGGATCCTCCTTTCACAGACAGACCCAATGGACAAGTTCATGGAATCATGGAATTCTGGAATTGTCCTCTTTCATGGGGAG
Organism: Hypocryptadius cinnamomeus; assembly: GCA_013400635.1. Lineage (NCBI taxonomy): Eukaryota > Metazoa > Chordata > Aves > Passeriformes > Zosteropidae > Hypocryptadius > Hypocryptadius cinnamomeus. The sequence goes on along the minus strand of VYZP01035229.1, from coordinate 7,713 downwards.
AGGCTCCTTCCACTGCCCCAGGCTGCTCTGAGCCCCAATGTCCAGCCTGGTCTTGGGAACATCCAGGGCCAGCCCCAGCTCCTCTGAGAATTCCATCCCAGCCCCTCCCCACCCTCCCAGGGAACAATCCCTTCCCAAAATCCCACCCAAATTTCTCATTTTCCAATTTGAAGCCATTCCCTGTGTCCTGTCCCTCCATCCCTCATCCCCAGTCCCTCTCCTGGAGCCCCTTCAGTCCCTGGAATGGGCTCTGAGATATTCCCAGAACCTTCTCTTCTCCTCCAGGCTGGACAATCCCAGCTCTCCCTGAAGAGCCCTGCAGAGGAGCCTCACCCAGCTGGGAGCAGGAATTTGGTTGTGGCAGAGCTTTGCTGTGCCAGGAGCAGATTTCCTGGGACACCCCACAGCTCTGCCACGGGTGAGACACCGAGAGCTTTGGAAATTTCCAGCCTGGCACAGCTTTAAATGCAAGGCTCCATCTCCTTCTCCCGGGTCAGAGATTCTGTGTGCAGTTTCTCGTTTGGACCACGGCTCTGGAAAACTTGATTAGAGCTGTGAAAATGGAGTTTTTATTGGGGAGAACGGAGCTCTTGCCAAGGTTTATTTTTCAAGGGAGTAAGACCTAATCCTAGAAGTGGTTCCAGGGCTGTGCTAGTCTGGATGCCCTTGCAATGTTTTATGGCAATCACGCAGCCAAAGCTGGACGGGCTGGTGGTGTTTGTTTTGGCCACGTGCTGCAGATGGTAACCAGCTCCAAATGTGCTCCTCAGCGTGGTGCAGGCATTGCTAAAATCCATTTTCTCCCAGGTTTCTCCTTTTTTCCCCCTCCTTTCTCTTTCATTTTTACACAGTTAGTATGTTCCCAAACCCATCCTACCTGAAAACAAGGAAGCTTTTAAAGCAGGCAGCAGAGTAACGACCCCAACTTCAGACAGAATCACCACAGACACATCTCCTGCCAGCTTCCAAAGCCCAAATTCCCACAAAATCCAGCCTAAACCCCCCGTTCAGGTGGAAATCTTCCAGGGAATAGCACATCAGCTTCCTCCAGGGAGCCCACAAAGGTTATGGTGTGGAGTGACCCTCTGGAGGGAGCTTTCCATGCAGGCTGAGCGGAGCCATAAATCCAGGAATGCTTGGGAAAGGAGCAAATTAAAACGTGCCGGACTTGGCAGGGGCTGTGTGAGCTCAGGGCTGGGTGAGGTGACATTAATGGCCCTTCCAGCCCAAGGCTGAGCTCCGTTCCAGAGCCAGGGCAGCTCCAAAGGATTCCCAAAAAGTGCTCCTGGCCTCTTCCAAAGGGTTTTTCCTTCAGGGCAGGAGTTCTGCAGCACTTCCCACCTGTGCCAGGGCTCAGGGAGGGGATCCTGCCCCCACTCAGCCCTCACCTGCAGGAGTGTCCGGAGTCCAGGGACAGGAGGGACAGGGAGTTCCTGGAGCCAGCCCAAGGGGTGGCTGCAAAGGTGGGGGGACTGAAACACCCCCCTTGTGAGGGCAGGAGGAGGAGATGGAGCTGCTCAGCCTGGAGATCTCCAAAATAACATCAAATAAGATGCACATAAGATTTTGTGATTGCATCTTAAGGTGCAAGATCTCCAAAACAATCCCTCCAAAAGCAGCAGATCACACAACTTCATTAAGAGCCAGAAAGGAGCTCCAAGGGAGGGATTGTCAGCTTTTGAGGGGCAAAAAAACCCCAGGAAAATGTGGTTTAAGTTTCCAGGAGAATCACAGGGTTTGTTTTGCTATGTGAAAATAAAAGTGAGTCTGTAAGCAAGGCAGAGCTGCTCTGCTCACTCCCTTCTCACAACAGAGCAACACACAAAAAGTCATGTGAGCACCCAAAATTCAATCAATTTAATTAAACCCACCTCTCCTCACACGTGAACACCCCTGTTCATGCACAGCTCCTTGCTGTCCTGCTCACACTCACCCCTAAAATGCCAGATTTCAACCCAAAGGACACCAGCCAGACATAGCATCACTCAAATTAAATGGGTTTCCCAAAAAAATGAAGAGAAGGAAGGAGGAACCTCCAGCCAGGCAAGGACTAAACATCACCTTGTCCTCAGCCAGACCCTGAGACAGCTGGGATTTTCCCCAAGAAAGATCTTTTTGGATTTGCAGGCAGCCAACAGCTCAAGGGATCATTTTGGTCACACCTGAACCCTCCAGGTCCTGCTCAGATCCTGGACAAACACATCCAGGGTGGGCAGAATCCTGGGAATCTGCCAGCATCCCTGTGGGACCACGGGATCATCCCCAAAGGGCGACAGCAGCGCCGGGGCTGGGAAAAAGCCCCCGGGACTCGCAGCTTTGGTCTGGGAGAGGAGGAGGATGCCCAGAGGACGCCCTGGGAAGGTGATGGAGCAGATCCTGCTGGAATGCATTCCCGAGGGCCAGGTGCTGGCGGCTGGGGACAGCCAGTGCAGCCTCCCGGGCACGGATCGTTCCCGAGGCGCTCAGGGGTGGCAGGAAGGGACATCAGGGTTTATTTACCTTGGCTCTGGCAGGGCTTTGGCGCAGCGTCCGCAGGATCCTCGTGGCCAAAGCGCCGATTTTGGGACTGGATAAGGGAACGAGCAGCAGAAGTGGCGGGGCTGTGTCCGGGGCACAAAGTCCAGCTGGCAGCGGGACCGATGCTGTCCTTACCCTGGGGACAGCGGCCACTGCTGGGACATCCCGAGAGACGGGGACAGGGAGCTCGGGAGGGCAGATGTCGCGTCCTGCCCGGCCTGGGAGCAGCCTGTGCCTCGGCAGGGGCAGCCCCGGCACCTCCCGGGGCAGGAGCTCCGGAGCTCCGGAGGGAGCGCGGGGCTGAGCGGCGCTGCGGCCGCCACCTCCTGGCGCCTTCCTGGAATCGGGAATTGGGATGGGAAGCAGCTTAAAGCCCATCCAGTGCCACCCCTGCCATGGGCAGGGACACCTGCCACCATCCCAGCGTGCTCCAGTCCGGCCTTGAGCACTGCCAGGGATCCAGGGCAGCCACAGCTCCTCTGGGAATTCCAGCCCAGCCCTCCCCACCCTCCCAGGGAGCAATTCCATCCCAATATCCCGTCTAAAACTCATCCACACGGGGAACAGCAGAGGTTTGGGACACGCGCGGTGCCCAGTGGCACATTCCCATACAATCCCATCCATTCCCACCCCCTGTTTAAACCTGGCACTCGGCATCGCTGCTGGAGACGCTCCCGAGGGCATCCCCCAGCCCCGGGAATCGCCTCCCGCCGGGAAAAGCCCCCGGAATTCAACGCCGGCAGCCGCACGCTGGCTCCCAGCCCTTCCCAAAGGGGGAAATCCCTGCTGGGGCTTCCCGGGGGTCTCCGGTGTCTGCACCCCCGAGGGGGGAGCTGCCAGCTCGGGCAGCAGGAGCCGCTCTGTCCCCGAGAGCCACCGCGCTGCTGCCAGCAGGGCACGGGGGGAGCAGCAGATGGGGCCAGGGCTGGCGAGCAGCTCCCCGGGTCTGCCCCGCCACCGGCCCGAAAGAGCAGCTCCATCCGCTGCGGCCGGCAGACCTTCTGCTTCCCCCCGTTCCTAATTCCTCGCACACAGGCACTCCAGGCTCCTTCCTGCTTTAATTATTTAAAAATCCTGACTCTGGCTGTTTATTCTCAGGGGCTGTTACCACATTCAACTATTTTGAGACTAAATAACAACAAAAAATAATAATAAAAAAAACTATAAAAAATTTGAAGCCTTTCCCTCATTCTGCCAGTGAAGTTTAATTCACTCTAATTATTTCATATTACTTAGACTGTAATAGTTTCATAATTTCTAGTATATTAAGCACTTAATACGTTGTGTCATTCCAAGCCGCATATTAAATTCTGCAAAGCACATTTTAATGAGCACTAAGTAGTGGGGCAATATTAATACAACCTAATGGCTCATTTCTGTGCCCGTGGTGGGAGGCACCGCTGGGGCAGGTGGGCACAGCGGGGCCTGGATGAAATTGTGGGCTGGAGAGACACCCAGAGCACCTCCTCTGTGGGGTCACCCAGTGCCACTTCTGTGAGGTGGCACCAACGACCCAGAGAGGCACAAAATGCAAAGGGGAAGGTTCTGCTGCCCCTCTACAAACTCCAAAAATGGTCCAAATGTTTCATTCCCTCAAGCGAGGGCCTCTCAGCTCAACTCAGACCCTTAATTCACCTCCCTGGGTCACACGTCCCCTGCATGGGGACCCCCCCTGCACTCACCTGCCTGGGGGTGCCACCAGCCCCCCTGCTCTGCTCAGGGTCTCCTGTCACACTCGGCATGTCCTGTGCAGGGTGGTTGTGACCAAAGGAACAATCCCAGAACCCCAGAATGGCTGGGAAGAGACCCTAAAGCTCATCCCGTTCCAGCCCCTGGCATGAGCTGGGAACCTCCCGCTGCCCCAGGCTGCTCCAAGCCCCGTCCAGCCCGGCCTTGGGCACTGCAGGGGCAGAGAAGCCTTGAGAGAGAGAGACCCAGACAAACAAAACCCCAAAAACCTCATCTGGGCTCTCTCCCCGAGGGTTTTCAACCTTCGTCCCACCCAGCCGTGCCCACCTGCCCTGGCTGGGAGGGGCCTCCTCCCCCTCGGGGGTGGGTGGGCGATGCTGCTCCCGCTCAGCTGATGCCGGCGTCGGGATCGGGGGGAGAGCAGGGGAGCTGCACCTCCGGCTGCGCCCACGCGATGGCGGCCCAGGCCGCGGAACGGCCTAATGAGCCCGGCAGCTAATTAACAGCGGCTCCTTCTCCGCCGGGCTCCTGGGGCCGGCTCGCAGCGCAGCCCGCGGAGGGCAGCGCGCAGCCCCGGGCACCTCCGCTGCCACCCTCGGCCCCGATCCCCGGGATGCTCCGGGCCCGCATCCCTTCCCCTGGTCCCGGTCCCGGTCCTGCAGGGCCCGCGGTGCTCGCTGCATCCCCCGGTGCCTTCTCACCCCGCCCCGCTGCCGGTCCCGTTCCCCATCCCGGCCCCGCTGCGGTGCCAGGTTATTTCTGGGCTAAAAACGGCTATTTCGGGCTGATAGGTGTGCGCGCACCTCCGCTCTCCGAGCTCATTAATGCGATATCTTCATGTGTGAAACGAGCATATAAATGGGCATTAATGAGCTCCGGCTGCGCGGGGAGGAGCGGGCGGCACCCCCGGCACCGGGGCAGCCCCTCCCGCCGCCTGCCCGGCCGGGGACCCCCGAGCCCCGGGCCAGCCCCACGCACCAGGCGGCTTCTTCAAGTGTGTTTTTATTAAAGAACCAAAATCACGTACAGAGGGGGCTGTCCCCAGAGCGGGCGAGCGTTGTTGTGCCTCGGGAGTCGCGGGCCGCCCGTTAAAGTGCCGTTACATCCAGAATTTACAGGGATGGGGGCAAGGAAGGGAGGGGGAGATAAATATACATCATAAATAAATAAAAATCCGACAAATACTGTACCAAGAGAATCACAGTACATTTATATCCATTGCACATAGCCACTTTTGTTTCCAGTCTGGACGAGGGTGGAAGAAGCAGACACACAGGGAGGGAGGGGGAGGCGGAGCGGGGGCCGCCCCCCGCCCTAGCGCCAGTCCGAGCAAAGCCGGGCTCCGAGTCCTCTATGTACAGGTGGCTCCTCGTGGGAATGGCTTGTGTGGGCTCTGCCCGCATGGCTTCGGGGTGGGGGCCCGGGGGGGCTCACTGGGGCAGCAGCGGCGGCTTGAAGGAGCAGTTCCCGGTGCAGTGCCGCGGGGTCAGCATCTTGCAGGAGAAGTGATGCAGCGCGTCGTGAGCCTCTGCAAGGGACCGAGCCGTCACCCCCGGAGCTCCCCGGGCGGGGAGGGCCCCCCTGAGACCTCCGAGACCCCCCCGGTACCTTTCAACTTCTGCTGGATGGCGTAGCGCGCTTTCCGCTCCTGGTCCAGCTCGTTGCACAGCGTGTCTACGGTGGGGGAGCGGCGCTCAGGGGGCTGAGCCCGCCCCGAGGGCACCCCAGGGGAGGGGGACGGGGGGAGAGGGGCGCAAAGCCGGGCACGGCTTTCCCGGCTCGCCAGGTAAGTCGTTTTGCGGCTGGGATTTTTAATTTAGCCCGAGTGGAAGTGATTGCGGGAGGGAAGGTTCGTTCGCTGCCGTGTAAACGATGCCTCGCGGCCGTTTGCGGGGCAGCTCGGAATCGCGAGAGGAGTTGGAGGGCAAGAAAAGGTACAGAATGAAACAAAAGCAAAAACAAGACAAAACAAAAAACGCCAAACGAAACCAACAACAAACAGAAAAAAAAAAAAGCCAAAAAAAAACCCCCTCCAAACTCCAAACAAACAAAAACCCAAGCAAACGAACAAAAACCCCCAAAAATAAACTGAAAACCCCTCGGCCAAACAAACAAAAAATCAGAACTAAATAAAATGAAATTAATTTTTTTAAAGGAAATAAAATAAATAAAACAAAAATAAAAATACTAATGGGCTCGGCCTTACCTCGGACGATCTGCAGCTGCTGCACCATCTCCTCCCGGTACGCCAGCTCCCGCTTCATCTGGTCCTGGAAGTTATCTGCGGGGCCGGGGGTCAGCACCGCGCCCGGGCCGGGAGCCGCTGCCCGGCCGGGCCGGGGCGTGGCCAGGGGATGGGGCACCGGTACCTTTCAGGCTCTGGAAGTCCCTCTCCAGCTTTTTCCTCAGCTCCATTTGCTCCAGGACCAGTTTTTGTAACTCATCTGTTTAAAAATACACGGCGGGGTTGAGGGGAGCCCGCACTTTTCCATCTGGAGGCGGCTCAGCGCGGCGCTAATCGCATTACGTTACATTAATCACAGGAGTTAATCACTCCTGCACTAAACACAAATACCTCGAGCCGCGGGGAGAGGCCGGGGGGTGCCGCGACCCTCGCCCCGCACCCCGAGCCCCGCTGCCGCCTCACCTCGGGCCAAGTTCTCGATGTCCTTCTCCACCAGCTGCGTCCCGGTGACATCCATGGCGAGCCCTTCCTCGCCTGCGGGGCCAGAGCGGCGTCAGCCCCGCCGGGGGGGCCCCGCGGAGGGGCCGCGCTTGGCCCCGCGGAGCGGTGCTTACCTCTGTCGGTATTTACAGGGCTGGGATGAGAGACATTCCTTTGGTCCTGATAGGATTTTCTGCTCTCTAAATCCTCCGCCGCGGAGTGATTGTCTTCTTTATCTTGCTCTTAAAGTTAATAAACCGATTTTCAACCGTAAGCAATGAAAGTATGGTCCTGATATATCCTTAATTACATAATTACGGACAAAGCCCTCGTTAAAACCTTCTTAGCGGACATCCTAATCGCTTTGCCGTTGGAAAGTAGCTTGTGGGCAGGAGCTTGGCCCCGCCGGCCCATCCCCGCCGCACCGGCCGCGGCCCCGGCGGCATCCCCGGGCCCGGGGGGGCCCCGGCCCCGCTCCCCGTCCGGATCCCGTTTGTTTCGCTTCTCTCCCGAAAGCCCCCAAACGAAAGCGGCCCTTCGGCGGCCCCCCCGGGGCTGAGCCCTCGGTGCGCAGCCCGACCCCGGCCCGCGTTACCCTTCGCCTCGGGGGTGCAGAGGAAGGCGGCGGGGGCTCCCAGGGAGGCTGCGGGCTTCAGCGGCTGCAGGAGCTCCCCCCTCTCGGGCGCGAACACCTACAAAAGAGCGAGTCAGGAGCGCGGGCCGCCCCCGCGGGGACCCCCGAGGGCAGATCCCCCCCGGCCCCGCACCTCGTAGGCGCCGCTGCTGCCGCTGCGCTCGGGGCTGCCGTCGGGGGCCTGGCCGCCCTCCTGCGCGCCCGCCTC
>VYZP01035226.1:29592-40667 GCA_013400635.1 Hypocryptadius cinnamomeus | reverse complement strand
GACAATATTATGACTCCATAGCAAGATTAATGTAGTCATATAATCTGACATAATTCCTATCTTCAAGACTGCTTTTAAAAGCCCTAGCAGCATTGTTAAATTAGATCTGTCTAACCTCTAAACTTTACAGCACAGGAGCTACTGAAGCTTTATATATTACGCTAATATGAACATATAAAGTGTGCATGCATCCTATTAAGCTAAAACTCCTGTAAGAATACACCTACAAATCAAAAGGCACTCTGGATATGAGATTTATATCAGAGATTGTTTATATCTGTCATACTGGCAAGTTGTCCAAACCCTGTGCCATCAAATGTGTTAAACTGAGCTCTCCAAGGGAAAAAGCCATGTTGGTGTAGCTTTGGAAAGAATATCTAAAAATATATGAAGACAGTGAATGTTTCAGGCCCTTGGAGACTCTTAACCTATACCAGAATAGCCTGCATGTTTAACACCACTCCCAGGGTCAGCCAAACACGTAATATCCACCTCTCTCTGTCCACTATAACCAGACATAGACCTCTATATGACTTAATATTTCTAATAGTTCTTTGATGCTAAAATAATTCAATTATTAAGTTATGAACATGAGCATGACAGCATAAATAATAGCAAAGTATGTATAAACATGAATTAAAAACACTGCTGCCCCCAAAATCATATACCACTCTGGAATATGTTTTGAATCTCAAAAGCATACATGTTTTAGTTTGATGCATTTCATGTACCAGCTTTCACAGCATGTTCTTATTTCCACTGCATCATGAATTTGCTCGAGGCTAAATGGCTCCCAAGGGAACTGACATTTTATTTGTATTTTTTCAGTAAGTTACTGAAAACGATATTGTCATGAAGGAATTACACAGTTTATGCTCTAAATGCTTGGAAAAAGAAATAGAAGTAAAATAGGACTGTATCTTGCATCTCTATTTTTTGTTTGTTTGTTTGATTGCATTCAATTATCTCATCTACTTCTCTTTTAGAAGCCTGCTTCAGTTAGTGGACTGGACTACACTCCATATAGAAGCAGATTATGTCCCACACAACTGAGCCATCCATACGCATCTATTAATCAAGGAATGCAAGTGACAAGTGTAATGACCAGGGATCTGAAGGACAGCAAAGCAATTTTTCCCATCAGGATCAATGTTATAGAGGCAAGATGTGTGCAGGCTTTAAGCAAAAGACACAGTTTAAATGCATAGAGAGACATACGAGGCACAGAGGATGGAGGGGCAAGAGAAAGCACATTGGGATTGTCAAATGAAGGAAATGATAGCTTTTCAGAACAGATCTCCATCCTGAAATACCTCAGCTCCTTCTTCTAGAACACTGACTTTTCCATTCTTTACCTTGGGGTTTCAAGCAGCATCTTAATTGAAGTAAGGCAAGCAGTGATGATGACAATGATAAAAATGAAACTGTTCAGAAGTAAGGAGCAAGAACGCTCACAGTAACAGATTTACATCAGGTGTTTAGTTCCACAGAAGCAGCACCCAAGATTTTCAGGTGACTGATCTTACCTGAAAAGAGAGCTACCAAAATGCTAGCAATCCTAAATTGTATGTCCTTCTGAAGGCACACAATGCCTTTCTTATTAAGAAAAGTGAAAATTTCTTAGCAAAAAATAAGAAGTCAGGAATGCCTGAGAAAAGCTGCCTCTGGCTCACTCCCTTGGAGGAGTATGGGATGGTATGGTTCAGCTGTAGGTGCATGACTGAACTCAGATATACTCTTGCTGTATCTCCCCAAGAAGAAAAGCATTGTTTTTCAAGAGGCATCTCTCGGCATGGCTCAGAAAGTCTATCTTGTAACTAGAGGTGCAGTGATACACATTGCACATTGCAGCTCCTAAGCAGAAGAGGTTCTATAAAGAGGGAATACAGCCTGGAGAGGTTTTAAGCTCATCTTTTAAAGTAATTTTTTTTGGTTATATGGTGCCTTTCTCACAGATGTTTTCCTGGGTCAAGAAGCTTGAAGGCATATCTCAGAAAGCATCACTATAAACTTCACCTGTTCTCCTTATATGGTAGCATGACCAGCTCTAAGAGCCAGAGCACTGGGACTAAGTGAGATTTGCTCCTATGTTGCACTCCTATATTAAATTAAAACTGCATTACAATAAAGCAAATGAAACATACTAAAGAATGTTCATGACGGAAAAAACATTTTGATAGACAAGCACTGTAGATTGCAAAGGGAATGCACTCAGGGTGCAGAGAGGCAGCTCATTAACGCAACAGAAAAATATTTGTTAAAGCATGGTGTAGGTACAGATTCAATGGCTTTTAGGGGCAAATCTCATGGCATTCATCCAAACAAAATTCCAAGTTAAGTGAATGAGTGTTTTCCCTAAAGACTGTAATATTTGGCCCTCAGAAATACAAAATAATCAAAAATAAGCAGTTTGGATTATTTGAATCCAATAGTAAACTAATTTACACAAATACCAAAAAGAGAAACACCCTTTTGTTAGCTAATTAAAGCTAATACATTCCCAAAAGTCTACTTTATTTCCACATTTACTTATAAATTATACATTTAATGTACGAATATCATAGTTTAGTTACTTAGAAACCCAGACTAAGCTTATAATAATAGCTACTGGCACAGCCTAGTTAAACTGTTGATATTTCACTTCAGATACTGCAGTTCACAGTCTGTAAGTCAGGGATAAAATGTTGCATAAAACATTTCTAACTTGGTGAGTTCAGAAATGTAATAGAATTCAGGCTCTAAAGACAGATGTTACAGAGACAAACCTTGTGCAGGGATTTGAAACATCATACCTACGGACACTGAACTAAATTGGCTTAAATTGATCTCCTGAGTATGCTTTAAAATGAGATGGTTTCTCACATCAGTCCCCAAAACAGATCCCATTGAAGAAGGAAGACTCCCACTGAGATCAAAGCAAACGTAGCACATGATTAATGCTAAAATTAAGGGTAGGATATATATGAAGTCAGTGTACTTTTATCACCAAAGTATGGTATCTCCAGAAACTCTAATATTCAGAAGCTTGGTTTACATAAACAGAGATTTCTCTCTCACACTGATCCTTCTGTGGTTCTTCCCTCCCTCAGTCCATTCTGCCTCCTCTGAAGCAAGACCTTGCTTTCCTTCTGCCCATTACAACAATTCAAGCTTGTTAATCTTTCATAAAATACTTCATCCCAGACAGATAGAAGATCAGTTTTCTTATTTTAAACAATGATACGAGTGTATTCTCAAAAACCACAAAATGGTAATTCAGAAAGTAAAGAAAAACCTAGGAAACCACACAACATTTCAAAATAAGTTTGGTTATACAAAAAAGGCAAATTTCACTCTTAAGAAAGCTCTTCAGACTGAGAATTAACTCTGCAAAATCATTAATGTGTCCTGTATTATAAGAAGTCTTCTTCAATTAGACTGGAAAAGGCCTCTAGGTTCACAAATATTTCTCCCTTGTTATCACACAGAACCACATCATATAAGTTCTTAGATAAACTTAGCAAGTTTAATCTCAAAATCAATCTTGGACTGCTGCTCTAAAACCTTCAGTAATTGAAAGTATTATTTTTTTTTTCTGTTTTCCAGCCCATAACTATTCATGTGTGGGCCATCCTGTGTATATATCACCACTATCCTTTGACTCAAACAGTTGTTCCCTCCCTGGTGTTCAGTTCAGTTCCTTGCACACATATAGAGAGACATTTTTTCACTTTCCAGGCTCAAGAAGAACAGTCCTATAATATATTCTCTTTTGTTTGTGCATTCTTTTGCCAAATGTGAACCTTATTTTGCCAATGGGTGATTACATTTACACAGTTACTCAGATGAAATTTAACCACTGAAGTTATGCAGTAAAATGTATTCTTTTGCCCCTTCCATGTCAAGCAAAACATTCTCGCCATGTAAGTAAAACTCCACTTCAACAGCCAGGAGGAAGTGGCAGGGGTCCTGGAAATTCCATCAGCACAAATGGAGAGGATTGGAAAGGATCACAGGTCTTCAGAAGAGTGAAGATCATAGAATCATAGAATGGTTTGGGTTAAAAGTAACCTTCAAAGTAATCATCCCATTCCAATCCTGCTGCTATGGGCAGGGACACCTCCCACTAGACCAGGTTGATCAAAACTGCATCCAATCTGACCTTGAACACTTCCAGGGATAGTAAACCCACAGTTTCTCCAGGGAACTTGCCCCAGTGCCTCACCACTCTCACAGGAAGTAATTTCTTCCTATTATCTAATCAAAACCCATCCCATTTCAGTTTGAAGCCATTCCCTTGTCCTGTCAGTATATGCCCTTGCAAAAAGTTCCTTTCCAAAATTTTTTTAGGCCCCCAGTATTTCTATTACTGGAACACCTGCTCTCAGGTCTCACCAGAGCATTCTGTTCTCCAGGCTGAACGACCCCAACTCTCTCAGCCTGTCCTCTTCCAGCCCTCTGATCATCTTCAATGACAATGATAACCAAGACTAGAGGAAAGCTGCAGAGTCTGGTGATCTCTGGGAGAAGGACTATTGGCACAAATCTAGCAATTTCCCTGGCAAGATGAAAGAATCAAGCACACAAAGTATAGGTGTGGGTCTGACAAGAGGGGGCAGAAGGTTCATCTTTACAGGTGTCATTGGAGCCTACACACCTGCCTCATCCCTGTCCACTCAGGCATAAACCCTACCTTTCCCCTAGAGCATCCCCCTCCCTTCAGCAGCAGCTGCTTGTCAGTCAGACTCATCCCAGCCTCAACCCCTTGTGCCTTCTGGGCTGCTGATGTGAGAGCACGTGGCTCTGGGACAGATGACTTGGATGCATGTGGGGCACAGAGCCACGGCACTGGCCAGCCTTCAGTGCAGGCAGAGCAGCACACTCCACCTCTGCCAGCAGGCTGGCTTCCCAGGCACACACCGTGCTTGGTCTGCATCTGAGAACTCTCTGTCCTGGCATGTTCTGTGTTACAAGCTGCCTCTGCTTACATTCGAACCATTATTATGAGCCTTTGTAGTTATCCTGTACTCAGCTGGTTACCCAGATTTCTCTCAAACAATGAACTCTCAAATCAAAAGAAATAATCTGCGTAAGTCCTCAAGCACTAGCATGCTTGCACACCGATTGCTTGCACACTATAGAGCTAAACTTCACATTTCTGCAAATCCATCTAGTCCTGCTCTGAACTCTAGATATCTCCAAAACATTGACTCATTCCTTAGCATACTCCTACACTTCATGCCAAGGTTGTCAATGAAATACTAAGCCACAACAAATCTGAAGACCTAACCTTGATGAATGCAAATTCCTCCAATCCAGTACTGCTCCTTTCACCACAGTGGTATCACCCTTGCCCAATATCTTGTCCATCTCAGTTCTTTGCTCTTCATGTTTCATAAGTTCTCCTGTGGCACCGCAAGTGCTTTATCTAAGTTCATCTTGATATCTGCCATATTTTTGTGCATTAAACACTCTTCACTAATTATTTTTTTTAAAAGCTAGAGCTTGTTTAACAACACCTGCTTCTGCCAAGTCCATATGAAATTCCATGCAACTTTTTACTGACCTCCACATTTCTAATTTTTCTCTCCAACAATATTTTTATCTAGGTATTTACCAATGTTAAGTCAAAATAAAGGTCTTGCCACCGCACATAATATGTAAGTGAAGGGGAAAATTATGGGCAACTATTCCATATCTCCCATATCACTTCAACTGGTGGACATTGACACGTGTCCTGCAGTCACTAAGTGCCTGTTATGCCTCGCCTTTACTCTCATAGTCAGCTGTATCACCCTTACCAACAGAAGAAATGTGGTAAATGTACCTTTCACTCTACTCCTAAGTGCCTATAATGAAATTGCTGTTTAATCTTCCCCTTGGCATATCTCATTCTTTGGGTTTTTTTCTGTTCCTTTGGCTGAAAAACTGTTAAAACATCTCCTACTATATACAACTAACCCCTGCTTTTAGCAGCTTCTATTCTATCTTTTAATGGATTTCTTTTTTGATTAGCCTTGACGGAATGGAAAAGACAGATCCCTAATTCTAAATAATTTCTGGAGAATGACCATTTTGCCCAGCTAAATGAGGAAACACTGTTTTTTTTTCTTCTTGGCCACTAGTTTCAGATAGCTTCTTCCATGATAAAGATAATGGTGTTCCCCTCCCTCTCAAAAAAACCTGATTTTATTTTTCAACAAGTTTTCAATGTGTTTTTCCTAGTTCTTTTAAATATCCTATTTTGAAACTGAGGACCTGAAACATAATGTCAATACACTTTCATTTATGTTTCTATTTAAATCTAAATGAATGACCTTGTGAACACTCAATTCAAAGGGATTTTTACAACTTTATTTTAAAATTATTTTTGTAGTAATGACAACTTGCCAACTGTAGAGCAAAGCATTTAAAGCTATCACACTGATAACAGTATATCCTCCCCCTCTGAATTTCTGTGAGTGAGTTTTATCTCTCCTCATAACACTACAGAGATCTCAATCCACACTGAATTCCATCTCTGGAGTTTCCAGGTAGGTCTCTCTTCATAACCAACACAGTTTCTTTTATCGCTTCTCCCCAAAGATTTTGATCTAACAGCTTCTTTTACTTACGCTACGTTTTTTTGCAAGTCCATGGCATGACTAATTAATCATTTTAGGAGCTGCCAGTATATTTAATGAAGATACTGCATATTATTTCTATGGGCAAAAAGAAAATCTAGTCTTGCAAAAGACTATAGATGTAATATCTAGCAGAATTTGTGTTATGGTTCAGACAACTGAAAGTATTGACATGGACTCTAAGAATAAAACTAAACTACATGTGCACTCCAGAATCCCATAAGATGTTTCTTCACATTAAATAAGGAGGGCACAATTGACCTCCTAACTTCATTTATCCATGTTACATCGTTTCTCAAAATTTCTCTGTACTTTCAAACTAAACACCCATCCAAGACCTCGAAGAGTTTTTATACAGTGTAACATTGTATCTATAAACTGTTAATATTTTTAAGGACACCAGAATAAAATGCTAATTATTACTATTATGATACTTGTAAAACTGGTATATGGAAACTCCAGATGCAAATACATCTCTTATTTAGAATTAGCCAGAGGGACAAAGTGGAGACTGTACACCTTATAAATTTTTGTTATCATTCCTTCCTTCTGTACAAAAGAAATTATTGCTAAAGCAACACAGTTTTAAGGTGAATAATTTATCTTTTGCTACTTGTCAAATATTTTCTATGAAAATTTTTCTACATATTCAATAAACTCATCATTTATTTCTTAAAAAACTTGTACATCTGCATGATTAAATCCTTCAGTGAAGTTACTGTGGTCTGTCACAAACTAATATATCCAGAGTATAAAATGTAGTAGGAAATATCACACTTTAAGAAAACACTAACCCTGGAATACTATTCTGGCTGTTTCCCTCTTCAAAACAAAAAAAAACCAAAAAAACCAACAACAACAACACCAAAAAACCAAACCAAACCAACCAACCAACCAAAAAACCAAAAAAAAAAAAAAAAACCCAAACCAAAAAAAAACCCAAAAAACCAAAAACCATAAAACCCCAAAAGAACCAAAACCAAGGAAGTCCTGTTACACTGCTACAAAGTAGCTCTCTCTACAACTGCAGTCACCAGGTGTTGAAGTTACAAATTGTTAGACCATTTTCTTTAATAGACACCATTTTCCATTTGTAACAATAACTAAGAAAACAGGAAAGTAAAATGTTAGTATGAGCACGATTTGTGAATTGACATGACAATTCACTTCTATTTTTTCAGGGCCTCCTCAGAGGTCAACAACATTGAGATCAGGAACAATGTTAACTAATGAGATCAGACCTGCACATGACTTCATCTTGTTTAGCTTCTCAGAGGACAATAATAGGTTTCCCTGAGCCCATGCTATATCCAGTCTGATCACATATACACATTTAAGTCCAAGTTCCTGGGTTATTCACTAAGTTTTCAGGACTTTATTAACCTCAAGTAAAATTTACTAGCTGTTCATATGAGTCCTTCCAATGGCTCTAACGTGGTGGTAACAGATCAAAATAGCTACCCCAAATCTGCCTATGAGAAATTCAGAGTACCCTGGGAGCTCAATCTGTAATACAGTTTATGAAAATTTTTGTTTGTAATATCCATTCAGAGAGAGACTTGCAGAAAATTAAACTTTTGGCACAAGTGGTGATGGTGGGGGGAATTTTACATTTACTTTCCCACCTCTGTATTTTACTGATCAACAGGGTTTGCTTTTGCTTTAAATAAATATTGAAGTGGATTGTTCTTCAGACAACACAAACTTCTCAGGTCAATTCATTTTGACACACATGTCCCTTAATGCATGAAGTTGTAAGTGGTTATTACCCCAAAGGGAGTGGAGATTTCTGGTACTGCAGCTCTTAAAAACCTCTGGGGAGTAGTTTATGTAGCAAAAACCCATATTGAGCCAAATTCTGCTACATGAGGGAGGAAGAAAAACTTTGCCACCTGCTAACTGTCTTTGCAAGAGTACTATTGCTTAATGGAGAACTGCAGGTTATTGCTTTATGGAGAATTTATCCAAAAAAATGGGTCCTCAAAGGAGACATCACCTTGTATTCATGAAGCAACACAGCTGTAATAGCATGAAACGTAGAAAAACCTTAGGGGAACTTGGTTAATTTTCAGGAACACCAATCAGACAGAAATTCTGTGAGGTTCTGTGTGATAAGAGACTGGCTCTTACTGAAGTGACATGGGTAAATGTAAATTTGGTTTTACACCTCAAAGTCCTAGCATGCAATGACATCACTGATGACCTAGTTTTATGCTAATCAAAGAAGTACACAACTTTCCTTCTACCTCTTACTTGTAGGACACCTGAGAGAAGAAAATATTAATGAGATGATTGTCTTGCTGGCCTCCATGGAGAGCTCATGACCATCCTGAAAGGTGTCATATATATGTGAAAATATCTGTACAATGTATTTTGTTGTGGTCAGCAATAGGGAGATAAATATATTCTAAATATTAGCCTAAATAATCCAAGAAGGTAAGGTTCAGTGAGTACAGTCTGACATTAATTAATCACCTATATTGATTATTAAATAGATTGGTCTTTTGTCTGACTATATAAATGCATACCTATAACCTAATTTGTTGGATTTGGGGATTTTTACTCACTTATAATTTCACACGATAGGGATATTAAAGGGCAAAACTGGTTTTCTACAAGAAGTCATCAACATCAATCAGTCTTCGAAGATGGCACTGCAATGACATGAACATTAACTGCAAATAGAGAAAATTTACAGATAATGTGTAAAATGTCAAAGAAAGCAGAATTTGGCCTCCATTCTTGCCCCCTCTCATGTACAGAAGGGAGATGAAAAACTTAAGTTAGCTTTGTGCACTAACACAGAAATACATGGAGTTGCATGAAAACCCAATTTAGTTTTGTGATCCAACATAATCCCAAAATATCCAAACAGAGGTCTGCAGATATTGAGACAGCAATTGTCTATCTGTATGTGGGTTTTGTAACTTTTATTTATATATACACGTATGCAAATTTGCAGAATAAAGTGAAGTTATGAAATTTGCATATTCACTTTGTTTATGGCAAAATTTCAGGTCATCTAACAAGGAGTGAATTTAGAGGGTCACTAAAATTAGATAAAAGGCATAGGGTTTACTTACTGCATTTGCATTATGAGTGGCATACTATCGTCCTCATTTTAAAATCATGACTTATTTGTATATCTGTATGCAGTCTGAGCCCAGGGCTGCTTCCCCAAATGAGCAGCATATCTGAGACCAGCTCCCATCCTGGCACTTCATCCAGTAATTCACAAGATAAACTGAACTTATCTTGCTAGCTCTGAGGAGAAGACCTTTCAGGACTATGCCTCAGGAGTGTAAGAAACCTAAATCTTCATACTCAAAGTGTGAGAGAGAACAAATGAGCTTCTGGCTACCAAATGCAATGGTCCCAGGGCAGCACCCTCTGGCCACAGTGGCCCACAATAAAAAGAAATGTTGTTCTGATGGGCTTTAACCCAGATCACAGCTTCCAACACAACTCCATGTTACCAAGTCTAAAAAGTCACTGGATACAAATCACATCAACGACACAAAAATGGTTTCCAACAGTCAAAAGAACATATTTATAAAAGAACAGTCCTGTCAGATGTTTGATAACATGCATTTGTAGGAAAAAATACCACATTTTTCTTGATTTGATTCTGCATGCAGTAGGATACAAACCCCAAGTCACTGTCCTTCTTAAAGCATTCTTGTAAAACGGTCTGCAGAAACCATTGTGAGACATAAGCATTTCAAATGGAAGAAAAGTTGGAATCCATTGAATTTCAACAAATCTTTTGAGAGTCCATATATATCAGCTCTTCCTCAAGCCCTATCATTACACAGTTACTGTAATAAACCATTTTCCTATACGAGTTCCAAATGCATTTTTTCCATCGAATCATTTGCCTAAAAAGGATCTGAAAATAGGTCATAATTTCCATGCAGTTGCTTAACATGCAGGAATTTCCACCCAATATTTTTGCAAAAGTCTTTTGTAACTATATGAAAGACACAGGAGTAATAAATATTCCAAGTTTATTTTGATGTAAAATGAACAGAGTTAACTTGTTTATGGTCCTGAACAAGATGTGATTATGAAAGAACAATAGTTTCAATGCCACAAAGGAACCACCAAAATGATCACAAAGGTACTTGATTTGGGTCTGTTTGAAACCCATGTTAGGATCTGTCAAATTACATTAAATTTATATTATTTGCTGAAGCTTAAAATCCATTTATCATCAGCAAGAGCACAGTTTAATCTTCTATAAAATCAGTTTATAACCAAATAATACTGTTAAAGTATGAGATTATTAATGTAGCATTGCAACATCAAGGAAAACGAGCAATGCTGACTTCCCTCTGTTGCAATGTGCCACACCCACAGTTAACAAAAACAGACAGCCCCTGAGCTCTGTCAGAAACAAGATGCTGCAGTAAGGCACTCAAATAAATGACACATGAAAAAGCTGTAATTAACTGGACAAGAACTGGACCTTTT
>VYZP01035226.1:12692-26950 GCA_013400635.1 Hypocryptadius cinnamomeus | reverse complement strand
CTAGTATTTACAAAAGCTAATTGCAAAGCTCTTCTCACAGATTTGCAGCTGGACACAAAAAGGGCAACAGTCCTCTGCAGTAACTCATTCCTTCACTGTTCCAAGAGTCAGACCACATTGCACTATAGTTCTTAACTTCTTGTGATCTCGTATCCCTACACGATACTATTAAAAAAAAAAAAAGTAGTTCTGTTAAGTTTAAAAAATACATTACTTAATATCATAAAAAGGTTACAAGATTGAAAGTGTTGGAAAAAACCTTAATTTAATTCAGTGCAGAATGAATGAAATATTCAAATACTGCAATTGTTCCTATATACACTACCGCATGCACACACAACTGGAGAATATCTCTGTTCATTTGCAACCTCGGGTAACCAACACATCGCCCATATAAACATGTGTGCCAGCATCAATTAGGTTTCCTTTCTTCAAATGTGAATGCAAAGGTTGCAATACAAAGAAAAGATTCTTCTGATCTGGGCTGAATGGAAAACAATGCAAGGAGAAAAAAAGATAGTGCATCCAGACGGCTCCTGTATGTTGCTCCAGCATCCTGCTATGCGATTTGTAGCATCACATCCAGTTCTTTTTCCCCCATTCCCTCTTAATATGCCTCATACACCAGGATGCCTACAGTCATCAATGAGTGCCACAGCTGCTTTAAAAGGTGAAGAAGACCATGAGGTTCACTGGGAAGCATTGTAAGCTCTCATTCCTCAGAGCTACGTTGAATGTCACTGTCACCCTTAGGGAGATACACCATATTAACTCAGGGATTCTGAGTATTAATTGCAAACAGCTCTACAAAACCTGTTACTGAAGGGAAATGTTTTGAACCTCCAGAATTCCAAAGATTTTCCACCATAGTTCTATGAAGTTGCTGTTATTTCCTGATTTGGATTTATTCGCAGTTAGTAATCACGATTTTCCTCACACATAACATTTCCTCAATAGTGAAGTTTCTCTCTGCAAGCTCAATCTAGTGAATGTCAAAGCGTAGAACCCTGATGAAATGTTAAACAAAGCAAGAGATAGGCATTGACCCACAAAGCAGACGTGTAGCATCATTTAACAGGCTTAAGGACAAAATGTATTTCTGAAATATTTCAGCGAGCATCTGCATAAAGCTGACTGTTGACGGGAACTAAAGCTGACAAAGGCATAACAACATAAAAATGCATCCGTGATCTTACCCTGTATGTACTTAAAGTGACAGCCCATCACAGTATAATTACCATATATTACTAATGGAATATTAATCAAACATTCATTACTCTAATTAGAAAAACGTGTCTTGAAGAGCAGCCTGACTTTTCACCTCTGAAACTGTAATTGACACACAAATGAATTTGACAGTCTTGACGACTATGCATCCTTAGTGTGAGAAATAATGTCGTTACCTTCCAACATTTAGTTTAAATGCCAGCTTCCATCCTCTGTATGTAAAATTCAAGTCAGCTTAGATGATCTCATGCACTACTTTGACCTCTGTTAAGTACTACACACATATCCAACATGAGACAGAGATAAAACCTAGGCTATGTGCAGGTTTACCAAGTGGGAATTAAGTTTTTCTTTGAAAGAAACCTGGAATATCTGTCTACAGTGTAAAAAGTCAAGCCTGAAGTAAGTTTTCAGTTATCCATGCACATTCACACTTTTGAACCTGTATAGCCTTTTTTGTCCCTTCAAAAGTGTCATTTTTGTGCACATATAGTGTCTAAACCCCCAGAAATATTAACCACATACAAAGGAGACCAACTGGCAGTATAAAGTCTGCCTTTCAAATGATTCATGTGGAAAAGCAAAGCATTTAGGAGATAATATTCTGAAGTGCCAATATCCCAGCAGGTCTCAAAATTAAAAAAAAAAGAAAAAAAAAAGAGATGCAATCTTTGTGCTCATGCATTGACACAATCCAATGCCTGCTTAAGGAAATGACAGACATTAGACTCACAGTGTGAGCCACAGGCTTCGATGAGGAGCAGATCAGGCTTCTATGGATTATTCTAGCTATGCTTAATCTTGAGACGCTTTTAACAATAAAAATTATATGTGTATACATTAGAGGCTTCACCAGGATATGCTGGACTATGGACAGGGTTCTCTTTACACACCTTGCTAAAGGTGTTGAAATCTGGAGCTGTTTAAGTCTGCTTTTCATTTCCAAGTGTGTTCTGATTTTGCCCAATGTAAGATCATAGAATATCTCAAGTTGGAAATGACCAATAAAGATCATCAAGACCAACTCCCTGCAGGACTATCTAAAACTAAACCCTATAGCTAAGAGCTTTGTCCACAAGATCCTTGAACTCTGACAGGCACAAAAGATAACACTCTGCCAGAAAAAAAGCTTGCAATAATGTTTGACCTTACAGGATAGTTGGAAAGGTTATTATAAATTGAAATTCAGACTGTTGACAAAATACAAAGGAGAATTAATTATAATTTAGAACTACAAGCATATTTTAATCTGTCCTGACTTCATCTACTAAGTAATTATTTAGGGAATATGCAGCATGTTACAATTTGTTTAGGACTGTAGCTTTTTTCCAATGTTATGGTTACAAATTACTGTGCTATTTTCACTTGTATTACCAGACATGGTCTGAAAGTAGGAAAAGTCTATTTATCATATATGAAACAGGAAATGCATTTGGAACTGATGTTATAAATAAAAGTGTAAATATTTGCAAATATAAAAGCATAACTTTAAATTGTTTAATCTTTGTCCTTGGTTATACATCTTCATCATGTTATAAAATTAATTCAAATTATGTGTTCACTTGCAACAAAATGTGCAAGGAAAACTCCGAAATTATCTGTACTACTTCAGTGTGATGTGATTTTCTGTTATGTAAAACAATTTTCCTATGAACTCATTTCTCCTTGCTAAACTCGGACTCATTACTGCCAAATAAATAATGACAATTTTGTTACTGCAACAGGGCTGGCAATATTGTATAGGTCACTGAGGAGGAGACAGAGAACACATCTCATGTATTACTGTGTCCTGACCTCCTCAAATGATTTGCCAGTTGTGATATGCATTAAGACATTTCATACACACATTCTGCTCCTGCTTTGCTCTTGCTTTACTCATAGACTGTTCTGAGGCTTCATGTGCTGTGAAGCTTCAGAACCTTAGGGTACTAAAATTCAAATTCATTCCTTAATTGGCTAAGGAAACTATTGTTAAGTGAAGACCTTGAGTTTTTTCTTGGTTTGTTTTGGGTTTTTTGTTTGTCTGTCTTTTCTTCCCTCCAGTTACTATATGTACCACTCTCCAGATAATTAACTTCTACCCCTCTCTTCCTCAAAAAAACCCCAAAACCCAAACAGTCCAAGGTGAGGCAAATTTTAAAAATCTCCAAATAGTAGATGCTGAAAAAAAAAATTACTTAAGAAAAACAGTTTTTCATTTGGCTTTGTGTTACTCACATTTCCACCTACTTGACTCTAGCATTAAGTCAATTCCATTCCTGCTTTCATCCCACTTACCTCCCTGTAAACACACCAGTCACAAACCCAGTTTTCTGCACTTTACATCTACTGAAATAAACTCTACCGCAAATACATTTTTGTTTTCTATTGATGCTATCCAGTTGGTGCATAAAGAGGAACAAGATCTGGTCATCTGGTCTATTTCGATAAAATACAGAGTTTGAGGGGTTTTTTTCCCAATGCTTTTTGTTTGGTACGTATTTTGTTTAATTACACCTTTAACAGCACAAGAAGAATTAGTTAAAAGTAGCTGTTAGATGAAACATTACTAATTTCATCCTACTTTCAAAAACTATTTGACCTAGCAATAAATACAAAAAATTAATCCTACTTCTTAAAATATGTCCATGCAAACTCTAAGAAAATGCTTAACAAAATAACCATTAATACTACATTTGCCACACTTAATTTTCCAGCATACACACAAACTTAGCTCCAGAGATACTCCACTGAATTAATTTACTTACTTTAGGTGGTATATTGTAATGATAATAATGGAATCTATTAAAAAAGGACTACATGATTAGGCTCCATAAAATTGTGGGCAACAATCCATGACTAAGCTGCAAATTCAAAGGGGGAAGCAAAATGAATTTTTTTTCATTATTCATCTATTTTAAACAGATAAGATGTGCAGCACACATACTGATCAATGTATTTAAACATTTTCTTTCTAATACTGTCATTTAACTTTTTCCAACACAAAACACAAAGCAGGCAGCTTCGCTTAATAAAAAAATCATATTACAGATGAACAAACTGGAAAGTGACGGAGTATTTGTGTTACACACAGGTTTAGTATCAGATGTTGGGAGGACCCAGTTTGGCTCCAGCATGAGTTGTCATTGAAATTCAGCTGGATCAGACAAGATCTGTTCTTGTCCTCTTCACTGCTGAATTAAACATGATGATTGTTTAAATAGTATATGCTGAAAAAATTACTTTTTTCTCCCTCCTAAAATATACATAAACAAAATAAATGTAATTTTTTCAAGAATCTCAGTATCACAGAAAGCATGCATGCAGTTTTGAGTAATAAATTACTACACAAATGTAAAGCAATTTGTTTGCATCCACTAAAATAGAATGAATCATATCCATGACACCAAATTGTAGTAATAAATTACTAAGCTCTGCTAGTGGTGGGAAAAGCATTATCATATTAGATTTTGCAATTCAGATCTATTACAGGCATCTTGTATTTATTTATTCAGCCATATAACATGGTATACTAAACAACATATTGGCTACATACACTCTGTGGAAGGCACGTGTCTGCCTGCATCAATACTATTTCCTTCTCCAAGAATACAGGGAGCTTACTATTATCAAAAACATGAGTGTAGTGTAACTGTGCCACTGGTGCCCCCAAAATTCTGGCCAGTCCCCATGACTATGCAGAAAAACTGTCTAATAACACACCCACTGAGTGACTATTCCTGAAAAGTAGACTTGTGACAGCTGGGTCTGCCCTGTGTGCAGTCCAGTGAGCACCACCATAGGTCTGACTGACCTGGGCTTTGTGCGCTGCTGCTGGCTTAACACACCAGGTCTATAAATTCCTGTTCTCCAGGCCAGCTGATGACAATAGCTGAAGTGGCTTCTTCAGCCCTGAGATGTGAGTGAGGAGTGCACTTACTGCCTTCAACACCTTCGAGAAAGGAATTCACCTTTCTTCCTTGAAGTTCTCACTGCTTCCACAAGAAAGGCAACAAAAACTCTTTAAAAGTGTCCCATGTGCCTGAACAGCTAATCTCAGCTGCTCTTCAGCCTTCCCTACAAAACCAAAGAGCGAGGAGAGATCAACATCAAGAATAAGGGAGTTTAAAGGGAACTCACTCACTCACTTGTGTTATCCCTGTAATTGAGGAAAAAAAAAAATCCCCACCAAAAAATCAATCCTGACTTAAACCTAAATTCAAAGCATATGTGAGCCTGAAGAGGTACTCCACATTTATCAAGCATATTGCTAACGTGGGCAGTAGCTGCCATGAGCTGGATATGGCAGGAAAGATGAGTTCAGAGCAGTTTAGGGTTAGACTAAACATTAAGGCAAAATCATCAGATAAAAAGTGAAATAATTTACGTTCTACAGTAACACAAGGCTCTTGTGTGCACATAAAACCAGAGTCAATGTGATGTTCATATTTTAATACAAAACAGTAAAAAAAAACCCCACAAACCAAATTGCTCAAATCCAGGACACTGCCTCATTCAGCATCTGTTCAAATCCATGCATAAATCAGCTGCAAGGACTCTGTATGCTAACAAAGCCAGAAAGACTAAACTGGATCTGACAAACCCATTAATTAATTAATTATACTACAAATAATCAATTATACCAGCTCTGTATAAAAACAAACAAACTAGAATCACAGTTAAACCAAGCAAAAAAAAAAATCCACTTACAATTTATTCATCAGTATCTCTTAATTTGCAATGAAATAAAATACTGGGGTTTTCCACAGTATCCTCAGGTTAAAGCATTTTTTCTTTCATCAGGGAAACATTGCATAGAGATCCCTGCGAACTGTGCACAGACCACTGGCAGCATTTGTTCTGAATTATGTAGTATTTTAAATATGAAAATAAACTTTAGCGTGACACTATTACAGAATAAAAATATTGAAGCTTTTAAACAAATAGAATTTACATTTGTAGGCTTTCCTATATATTAGTTTCTCTATTCTTAGAGAGACTGCAAGTCCTTGGGAAAATTGACCAGTTATTTTTGGTCCTACAGCAGCTCAAAGCAAATTACAGACTAAGTTAAATAGTAGAAACAAGTTAAGAGTTTCTATAAATGTGCAAAGTATGCTAGAAAAATTGATTACTGGAAATTTTTCTTCTCATTGTATGCAAAATTTCTTTTTAGTTCCAAAAGAAACTGAAATGAGAAGAGATGAACTTCCATCTTTCTCTCACCATGCTTTTCTGTGTGATGTCATAGAGGGACCAGAAATTCTTTATTCTTTAGAATTTCTTTAGAATAAAGAATTTCTTTATTCTTTAGAATAAAGAAACATGATGCAATTCATTTCTCCTAGGTCCTGTGGAAATGCTGTGACCCTTGAGTAATCTCTTCACAAATATTTGTGTCTTCAGAAGGGCTCTACAAGTGTAACACACACAAGTGTTGCTGCTGCATTTCAGCATTTTTTCACATTAAAAAAAAAACCCTCCAATATGGGCCTGACCAACTGGTGCTCAACATTTAACATCTCATAGAGGGCAGGCAGCCAGCTCCTGAAGGTCATGCTCAAAATGCCAATCAGCATAAGGAGCAAAGGATCAGGTCAAGAACTTTAGCGTACTCTCATATTTTGCCTCAATTCTGTCAAAAACATCCTCTGAGAAGAAATTTAACATAGCACATTAGTTATTTTGCAGCACACTGCACTGATTTTAGAAGTACCTCATGTACTACCTGCTTTGTAAATGACCAAAGTACTTGAATAGTGCAGATCGTCCTCGTGTTTAGCTTTTGCTCATATATAATTCTGCTGTATAATTCTGCCTGCAAAACACAGCATGAAGATTCCCAGTAGGGACATTTATATCATGCCAGAGAGATAAAGCACAACATACAAATAATTATGGAAGTCAGCCCACACCCCATCACAGTGGTGAAAAAAACACCACATAGATTTGCAGGTTACACACAGAAACTCCTGTTGACATTCCTACCCAAGGTGAAGTGAATGCTTGTCAACTACCATGCCACTGCAACTCAGTAAAGGACATTACACAGAAACTGAAACAGCTCTGCAAACAATGTCATACTTGAAGTCATTGTCATGGACCAAAAACCCTGAAACCAAAACAAAGGGAAAGATGCAACCATAATTTTTACACAAATAAGTTTCTAGTATTTCAGGAATTAAAAACTTTTTTTTCCTGAGCTAACAGGACAGCCAGTTTGTTTGAATACCATTCAATAGTCTCTCCTAGTGCAATATCAGTAGTTGTTTCTTTTGTTTATTTTTTTTGGTTGTTACTGTTGCTAAGAAAAGAAACCTGCATTGGTTCTTTTTCCAAGGAAGAGTGAGATGCATATGTGTGAGAAAAAGGTTTCACCGCCACTTTATAATTCCACTTGAGTTTATTTTATCATGTAGATATCTATATAATAATTTTCAAGAAACCCACCTTTTTCACTAAAATTTACAGGGCTTCCTAAACAGAC
The DNA here is from genome assembly GCA_013400635.1 of Hypocryptadius cinnamomeus. Classification (NCBI taxonomy): domain Eukaryota; kingdom Metazoa; phylum Chordata; class Aves; order Passeriformes; family Zosteropidae; genus Hypocryptadius; species Hypocryptadius cinnamomeus. Next base: position 19,257 of record VYZP01035226.1, on the reverse strand, counting down.
ATTGCATCTGTTCTTCTAGAGTATCTGACTTCATACAATGATGTACATGTGATACTTTTCAAAGTATCACTAATCTAGTAATCATTATCTCTACTTTGCTGTTGTTACAAAAGGACAGATGCCATCTGAATATCTGGAATATTTTCCTTGGAAAATAATTTTGCAGAATTACCATTCATTTTCTAATCTAAATTGTTTTGACAATGTTTGCAATACTTAATTTATATGAAATAACAATTCTCCTAATTCTACCTCCTTCATTCCTTCCTTGGTGATTTTTTCTTCTTTTAATTCTACTTTGCCATCCCATTGCCACTAAGGAGCTCCATTGGATATTCATCAATATTATTTACAAAATTGTATATAAATTTGGCGGTAAGCACTTATCTGCAAGTAATGATATATCAGAAGGAACAGTGAGATATATCACAGAACCACACAATAGTTTGGGTTGGAAGGGACCTTAAAGATCATTAATTCCAATCCCCATCTTGGGAATGCACACTTTCCAGGAGATCAGGTTGCTCAGATCCAGTCCTATGGTATGTTGTTAGAAAATGGGATCTGATAACAGAATTTAGTCATGTTCTAATATACAGTCACACAAACACCAAAAAAGGAAAAGAAAAAAAAAAAAGACCAAAGCAAAACCCTACAACATTATGGAGGTAAACCAGATGCAACAACAGTTGACACCTTTAAAGAACCAAACCACACTCTGAGCATTATGCCCAACCACTAGATGGCCAGAAGACAGACTGATGAGAAGACACAGACTGATGAGAAGAGATCTCTAAAGCCCTTGTGAAACACTTGCATCAATGCAGTTCCAGCACCACAGAACCAGAAGCTGCATTCCTCTGTGAACCATGAAATGAAGGTAACCTTATGTGAATGGCATGCTGCAGGACTCCAAAATTCTTCCTCCTGCAGGATGGAAAGAGGAGAGAGATTCTCACACACTTTGGACATTTGAGGGACACCTTGCATCCATGACTGTCAATACTTCTGTCTGGACAAAGGCAACTGCAAACTGTCTGTTGACCAGCTATGAACGAAAAGATACTCTTGAGACCACTACCACAAAGCAGACACCTTGATTTCATATCCACCCTTCTTTAATTTTTTCTTCCTTTTTCTTTTTTTTTCCCCCGATGACAAGACAAAAGAAACACACAGAGCAGTAGTGAGATAGCAATTCTCAGTGTAGACTTTCAATGCTGGATGCACACCGCTAAAACTGAAGTTACCATGACAAAGGTAAGTGAGACTGCCAATCATTGTCTCTTATTGTTATTGACCTCCAGTCAGATACATTATCCTGTTCCACCTGCAAAACTAAGCAGACACATGGGAAAAAAGTGTGAACAAGCCTGTGCAATTAGCAACTGAAGTCACAGTCAGGAAGCTGGCTGAAAAAAAACACTCAGTTCTTTTGAAAAATTAACTCAGCTACCAGCAGCACATCCCTTGGAATACCTTCAGTGAGGATGTACACCCAGAACAACTAACAGGCTTTCAAGCACAACTGATGGACAATTTTTTTGGGGATCCTCACCCTCTTATTTCCCTTTTCCACAACAGAAAAAAAAAAATAAACCAATAAGTCCTTGGCTTGATCCAGCAGAGTCACCATATCATGATATTAAGATGCTGAAACCTGTAAGATGTTGCAAGTCAACTCAAGCTACTGCAACCTACATCCAAAATTAACCCAAAAAGCTTAAAAAAGCACCTTCTAGGTATAAAACACCATCTGTAACTACTGAGATCTTTATTATGATCTGAGTTATGAGCTGATGACACATGCTCTTGTCACTTGAACCATGGCAACTGAGGTTCAAAGCCTGCATCTAGAAGTGCACATTTCCTTCACACAGATAGAAGTTCATTTCTCAGATCCCTAGTTACCTTAGCATAAGAAATCAGAAGATGAAGAACCTCCTTAGCTAGTTAAAGGTGAAGCTAAATTTTCAAAAAGAGGGAAACAACTGGAATGAGTGACATTCATTGAAATGCCACCAATACAGGGACAGGGCATCAGGCAGCAAGAGAGCAGAAATTGCTCATAGACAAAGGCTAAAGAAAAAGCTACACAGGCAACTATTTAAAAATGGCTTTCACCCAGCCAGAAGACACTGGAGAGATGCATAAAGTCAAATTTACTTGGAAAGCCAGATTATGAATGTACTAGCTGCTATCATTATAGTTTCTTCAGCAGATTTTCAAATGGCACAGGCAATTCTTTAAGAAACACAGAGAAAAGTAGAAATACTCTGTGTGATTTCAAAGCACTGCAAAGTGTTTCTACAGACAATCTGCCAACTAGACAATTTAAGAAGGCCAAAGTCAGCATCAGCATCTGTCTTCCAATTAGAGAGCCACAAATGACATATTGCTCAGTGACAAATGATGACTGCTGTCTTATATTAAGATAGTTGCTTTAGCAGATGTTTTCAAATTATCCCAAGATATGTCACAGGGAAAGGCAAAAGAGCTGGAAATATGCCCAGAGAGACCTGGTGCACCAGCAGCCTAAGGGAGCCATTTGGTAGCCTCTCATGAGATCGTAGCTGCAAAAACTGAGTACAGAAAGGAGAATGGAAATAGAAAATATATTACATTCCTTGGTGGAAGTTTTAAGTATCTGGTTGGAGGATCATCTAGAATAAAATGTGTTCACTTCATCTCAACTTCGAAAGAGAGGCAATCTAGGCAGACAGTTCTTCAAAGAAGATAAAGGGAAAAAAAAACCCCAGCGATTCCCCCAGAATGAGTTGTTCCATATTGCTGCTCTGTAATGACAGAGTTAGGGCAAAAGAAAGGCTTTCTATGCTGAACATTTCTAAACAGTAATGCCAGTATCACATCTCACATGCTGACTGAAAAATATTAAACTCAGCCCTGCTCCTTGGTGAGAAGAAGTAGACTGCTTTTACTGCTATGAAGCATCTAAAACTCCAAAACCAGCACAGACAAATTATAGGGAAAAAAGGAGATGAACACACTTTCATCTGAAGAGAACGAATGAGTAAGGTTTGGTCAGCTGATACACAGATTTAGAGACAAGACAGGTCTTCAAAACAAAAATCTGATGGGGAAAACAAACCATTTCCCAAAACCCAACAGTAAAATCATATAGGTATAGAAGCACTTAAATACAGTGCAAGCAGAAGGGAGGATCAGGGCAGGGAGAAACACAGAAGCTGTGTTCATCCAGCGTAGCATCATTCTCACTCTGGAAGGATGAGGCACCAGTAAAAGCATACCCCAGGAGGCAAAATAACCACAGAGAGCAAGGTGCCAATGAATGCTGCTACAAGTTAAGGAATGGGTAGGCGTTTGGTCTTGACCTATGGTGAGGGAGAAAATCCTCTCTCTCTCTCTCAATCTCTCTCTCGTTACCATGGAGATCCACTTTTCAGGTTTCTTTGGATGAGCTTTATGCACAAGTGCAAAATTTGGCGTAAGAGGAGAACAAGTATTAATTACGTGCCCCTGACAAAAATAGCTTTCTTAAATCTTGAGAGATAATACAACTGAGGCAGTAAAAATTAAGTTTGGTTACAGAGATTAAGGGCTGAATAAACTATCTCACTTTAAAGTACCTTGAAATCTTATCTACTTAAAACGGCAATGCCAGTCTCAGGGCATTGCATCTGTCTCTTACAATTTGGGTGAAAATTATAATTACTGTATAGTATGAGATCAGGGTGAAAATGACAATGAAAAAATCCCATGGATTCTTCCTCAGTGTGGGATTACCTTCATTTACTACACTATCTCATTAATTATTTATGCAGTTCTTTTTGTATTTCCAGGTGGAAACATCACTAGCCAGAGCTGCAGTGAGATGCACCACCTTTACAGAAAGAACATTGCAAGGCTTAACACACTCAGATTACATTGATATGCTTCCAAGAGTTAATCCCACAAGAGGCAGACAGAATAAGCCTTGAATTAAATTATATAGAGTTATGGTGAAGTAAAAGAAAACTTTAAATCAGAAGGATACATACACACACACATATATCTATATATAATGAAACACTACTACACCCTTTAAAGTACTTGATAAGCTCTCTAATAAACAGCATATTTTGCTCCCATATGTTTTAATTATTTCATACTCATTTAAATAGTTACCTAATCTAAATACATAATTTAGTAACCTAATTTATAGTTATCTGAAATATGCAGTATCTGACAGACAAGTAAGCTGTAACAGAAGACAACAAGGAATTGTGTTGTTGCCATTAACTATTCCTAGTTTTCATGTAATCATTACTATCAGCAGTAATTTGATCTGCAAATACATATCCTATTTATCTTTCAATATGCACCCTTTAGATTTCTGGGTCTCTTGGATCACTGAACAATGCTCAAACTCACAATGTCTTTTAAGGGCGGGGAAATACCTTAAGCATCTACACTGGACCCACACAGGAGTAGAAATCAATGTTGCCTTTTTAAAGGTGCATTAACACTGAAATGCAATCCAATACAACAAGCTGAGTATACACCATGCCTGCAAGTACACCTACCTTTCACTAGCAAGTAGGCTATAAGTTGAAGAACTACTTTTTTTTTTTTTTAATAACTAACTTTGCATGCTGTCCACTACAGTTCTCACAGATTTTGCTTCTCTTACTATTCTCTCTCTCTTTTTTTTTTTTTGGCTTTCTCTCTTTAACCGCATATTTAGGTACCATTGACAGGTATAGAAAACAACATGAATGAGATGTGATTAACCAAAAATCAATCGTGTGAAACCAAAGCACTTAAATATTACTACTTTTTTTTTTTTTTTTTTTTTTTTTTTTTTAAATCTCCGAGGTCAAATAAAACTATCAGCTTCCTTCAGAAACAAGCACGGTGTAGCCGCTTCCTTGCCGGCATCCTGAGCCAGGTTTAGTAACAAGAAGAAGAAAGTGGGGGAAAAAAAAAAAAAAAAAAAGCCGTAATTACATAACGGACCTCGCTAAATGCCTCGCTTCCCGGCGGAGGAGGAACGGGGGGACGGCGGCGGCCAGGGCCACTTCTCTCCAGCACCCGCAGGGCGGGGAGCGGCGGTGCCGGTCCCGCTGCCCGGGAGGCGATGGGCACCGGCACGGCGGAGGGAGGCCTGCCCTTCCCGGGAGGCGCTTTAACCTCCGCCCCGGGGGCTGCCCAGGCGATCCCCGGAGCTCTTCGCCGCTAAACACCCACACCTGAGCCGCGCTGGAGCCGGGGCCGGCCCGCGGAGGGGATGAGCCTGCCCGGGGCGTGCTGCCCGGCCCGACCGCCCCCTCCCCGCGGCGGGGCAGCTCCGCTGCCCGAGCGCCCCGGGAGGGCAGGCTCCGCAGCACCGTCTCCCTCCTGTCCCCTGCCGGCTTGAAGCGCACTCCCAGGCACCCGCTCCTCTGGGGATGGAAGTCTGGATCGGGTCCGTGCGAGTCTGGCGGTCCCGTCGGCGGGGCTGCGCCGGACCTCTCGGTTCCACGGGATCCCCGCACCACGCGGGTTTCGCCGAGGGGGGGAGGCAAATATCCACCCCGCTGTCCTTGTCCTGCCGGGGAGGGACGCGGGACGAACTCCGCCCAAGTGCCGACAACTGCTTACGGAGCCGCGCGGGGCTGCGGGGGCCGGCGGGGCAGGACCCGGCGCGGCCGATGCCCCCGCGCCCTCGCCCGCAGGCTCCCCGGGGAAGGGGGCGCGCCCCCGGGCAAAGGAGGACGGCAGTCCACGGCGGCTAGCAGAATCCCCGTGGATGGGGGGATAGTGCCCCGCAACGCAAGGCCACCTAAGAATTACTCATTTGAATGATGCAGCAAACGGGGAGGGGGAACACGACACGGGGACGACGACGAGTCCTCCCGTTGCCACCCTCCAGCCCCGATTAATAAATAATGCCCAGGTTCCGTGCCAGGGGAAGCGCTCTCCTCTTCCGCGCAGACAGCAATTAATAGCCAGCCTCCTCCCGCGAAACCCTGGCTAAGCGCTCCCGCACGCTCGCACCCGCGGTGCCGAGTGCGAGCAGCACAATAGCGGGGAACCTCTCTACCTCCCAGCCCGGGGGAAGAGAGAGGAGGGGGGACTGGGGAAGCCAAGCCTCTCGCGGCAAAACCCGATCCCCTGAGCCGCGAAGCGTCGGGGAGCGGCGGCCGCGGCAGCCGCCGGCGCGGCGGGAGGGCAGGCAAGGCAGGCAGGCTGCCCGGCGAGCCGAGGGCGTACCGCGCAGCACGCCGCTAACACCATCACCCCTCCGTACCGTCAGCAAACAGCACGCCCGCATTTACCTTTTCCTGCCCGCCGTCCGTCAGTCAGGCGTTTGAGGGAGAGAAGGAGGAAAGGAAGGAAGGGAGAAGAAAGAGACAGGGAAATACAGAGAGAGAAGAGGCGGCTGCTAATCCCCGTGTAGAAAGACTTCCAGCAGCAGCAGCAGAAGCAGCAGCAGCATGCGTGTGTGCGTGCCCGGAGTGAAGCACAGCCCTCCTGGCGATGCACCGGCGCTGGCACCCAAGTGCTGTCATGTGCGTGTCTCGGTGTGTGTACCCATGGCAAAAAAAAAAAAAAAAAAAAAAAA
>VYZP01035226.1:0-12679 GCA_013400635.1 Hypocryptadius cinnamomeus | reverse complement strand
GAAAAAAAAAAAAAAAGAGAAAAAAAGAAAAAGATAGACGGGGAGAGACTCGTCAGTCACACGCCTGGCTGTGCACTGCTGGGGGGGACGAGGAGGAGGAGCCCAGCGCTCCCCAGCCCAACCACCGGAGGAGCAGCTCTCTTACTACGGCGGTGGCCGGGCTGCCCCTCCGCGCCAGCCCCGCATGCCCAGCCGCCCTTCCCGCCCGCTCCCAAGGACATGCCTTCGGGAAAGACCCTCAGGGCCTCCGTCCCAGGGAACTCCGTTGCCCCCCGGGCTACCCAAGCCCCTCGGGAAGCAGCTGAAAAAAGCCCTCCACGTTTCTGCCCCAAAAATGCCTCCCGGACGCATCCCCTGGGCAGTGGGGATGCCCCGCATGGGACTGGGATGCAGCGCCCTCCCAGGGGTCCCAGCCGAGCCGGGCAGGACGGAGGCAGTGGGAGCGGGGGCCGCGGCGTTTCCCCGGGGGTGCTGCTGTGGGCGGAGGCGGGGGCGCGACAGACGAACCCCACAGAGCACGGCGGTCGCCCGCTGTCCTTGCGTGGGGCACCCGGCGGCAGCGCTGCGGGTCGGGGGGCGCGGGGGCTGCAGGTGCGGAGTGTGGGCTGGGCGTGTGTGAGAGCTGCAGGTGTAACTATAAATGTTTGTGGCAGCGAGTATAGAAAGTGAAAAAAGCTGCGCCCATCCAGGTCACGGTGCGGGCACCGTGATCCTCGCGTGTCCAGCCGCAAACACTTACATTTCATCCACGGTGTATGACTTACTAAAAGGTATTTGAACAGTGGTTCAAATCATTTATTTGCTAAATAGTAAATACTATATCCATCATTTGGTTGTATAGTGGCATATATGCATATAAATGAGATTTTGACATACAATTTACAAAATAGCTAGAACAGAGTATGAGCTAAGAGAATGCTTATATTATTCTTATTGTCCTAAATTTACTAGTGAGTCATACCAGCAAGTTGCAAGATGTGATTTCTTCAAGTCTCAAACAAGGAAAAGTTAGTGAGGAATGGACTTGATATTTTGATTTTTGTACCAAAAAAGTAATACATATGGACTAGAAGACAATATTAGTCATAGGAAAAGGTTTATTATATGACAAGCATGAAAAAAACTTGGTGGAGATATCAGGTATGCTGTTTATAGTATTTTTTGTTGTTGTTTGTAATGGACAAGGCAGACATAATATCTCAGGGGTAATGAAAGGAGGAAAGGATGAAGTGTTATTGACATTTTTAATTACAAATGTAGGTTGTATCTACAGGCTGCATAAGATAGGAAATTCTGATCTGTTGATAATTATGTTAATTAGCAAGTTGTCAACCAATTGAGTGGGGAAAAATTTGGTCAATCTATTTAAAAATAACTCTTGAGGGTTATTTTACTTGTAGGTGTAATAGATGGTGTAAAGGGGAAATCACTGAAAAGACTCTCCATCTTGTTAGGATTTAGCTGCTGACAATAAAATATTTTGAGGCTTCCCAGAAGTCCTGCAATAAAATAAAAAAGACTAAATTTATTGTTACTAAATTTTATAAATCAAGTCAGCATGACGTTGCTAAACCAAATTGCACCCTAAAGCCATATAATTAGTTTGTTTTTATAAAATGAGGGTACACATACTCTCCTAGTTCCTAAACTGAAACACAGCAGCTGAATCTGAGCTAACTCAGGTAAATAAGCTAAAGAGGGTTCATTGTTTTACTTCAGTTTGTACACACAGCACTATCCTATGCTCTTAAGTCTTCACAATAATTTTTTGACTTGTCATCATAAACTGTGTTTTCAAGTCAGTTTCAAATCTGGCATAATCTGTTGTTTAAAATATGATGGTGTGTGAGGACCTAATTAGTAGAGTTTATGTAATTGCTGTGTAATTACATGAAGATTTAGCCTGCCTTCCATAGGTCTGTGAAGTTAAAAAGCAGAGTTAGTCATGTTATATCTGATGGTTTATGAAAATTTGTGCCAAACTGTTTAATTATATTAGTTAGTAGGACTAGGTAGTCATGAAAACAGATAACATATTTTTAGCCTTCAACCAAACTTCCAAAATTAAGTAGACCCAATTTTCTTTCAAGACTGAAGAGTAAGAAGGAAAGAGGAAATATTTGTGCATAAAATTATCTGATCTCAAAGTAAATGCCAGCATGAAGATTTTTGTTCCTTTTGTTTACTTGCACTCCCTAATGTGAATGTAAACCATTTAGTGAATTTTCTGGATCCCCCTTTTTTGCCTGACTTCAATCTAGCTGGGAGAGGGAAGTCTTGTTATAATTCTTTCCTGATAGTTCTAGAGAAGTGTCTATCCTGGAGAAATAAGATGTTCCAGCTGTTTTACACAATGATGCAGATGGTGCTTGTGAGACACTAATTATTTTGATTTTAGGCCTAACACTTGTCTGTACTAGTAGCCCCAGTACTCCTGGGTGTCTCAGACGTGCAGTTTGGGGGCAAGATTCCCAAGAGGGGAACAAAGATTCTTTCCCTTGCTTTGTGAGATATGGCATGCACAAACAAGACTGAAAAGAGGCTGTGAAGCAGGGGGTGTCAGGAAGGATAAGTAAATGAATGGAGGTGAACAAGAAACAAGAAAGTAAAGCTTGGGAAGAAAAAAAAAAAAGTTCCAAAATAGGTTTTAGATTAGGAAAGTAGGAATCAGAAAGGAAAGTTTTTAAATGGCCTGGGGAGGTGAGATAGTTCAGTATGAAGATCTTCAACCATCTGCAGTTTGTCAAATGACCCCAAATGCAAAATCCCTTATACTAAATACTCACACTTTGATCTCTTTCTTCTTTGGTGAAAGTTCTCTTTGCTTTGACTGATGGTGAAAGTCATCATGACTGTCATTATTGCATAATTAAACTATATGCACGCTTAAATGAACTTCTTTCATAAGATGATATTTACCACGCTCAAAATTTTCAGTGTGAAAATAAAGTGAGTTTTTGTGTATCGCTGCCCTCTACTGGAGAGAAGGTCAGAACCGCTCCATCAGCTCTCGTTATGAAGCCGCACAGCCGGGGCAGCTGCTGGTGATCCTCGTTTCTTGGCGAGTCACCTTTCTGCGACCGAGGTGTAAAGGTGTGAAGATCTGGGTTGCTAGCATCCATAAAAAGATTTCCTTTTCAAATCCTTTCCTTTCAAATAATTGACCATGCAATTTTATATCTGCAGTTCGTTGAGACAGACAAAATTATGACTAAGCAATGGTTGGGATTTTTCGGATGTGTATTTTCCATTAACTTCTGTGAAAGAGGCATCTAAATTCATCATAGACATGCTGAAAATTTTGATCAATGTTGCTTTGATACGTATTTGCCTATAGCTCTGTAGATAACCTCATCATTTTTCATGTCTAAATACTTTGGTTCACTTTCCATTGCATTACAATGTCATCGCCCTCCATCCTTTCTCCTGTCTGACCTTTCACGCCTCTATACTTTTGCCATCTATATCAATACTGCCACAGTACCTAATTTTTGTTATATTTTATTTTTGTTTTCTTTCCAGGCTGGGCATTAGCAGAACAACTGAAACATGGAGAGCACAGCAGTGATATTCTCAGTTCCTCAGTGTTTCATTTCCTCCACCTACTCTCACAACAACCCATACACATCCTGAGCAGTTTCTGTTGGAATGCACTGAGTTTTCCAGCTGTCTGGGCACATGCATCACCAAGGTACTGTGAGAACTGTGAAGGATGAGGCCTGGTCAGAACATACAAGAAATACACTATCAAACTCAAAATATGTCTTCTATGCAGAAGATGCTACCAGTTTCTCTGTTCACTTTTGGCTTTGCCACATGTGGGTCAAGTTTACAAAGATGAAAAGCAGATGCATGCTATTCTCATTCTCTTGTGGCATCTGTTATTACTTCAAGGCAAGAAGATCTTCTGACCATGGCTATGAGGGTAGAATCAGAATAATTTAGGTTGGAAAAAACCTCTGACATCATTGAGTTCTACTTCTGACTGCTCACCACCTTGTCAACTAGACCATGACATTAGCTCCCATGTCCAATAGATTCTTGAACAACTCCAGGGGTGGTGACTCCACCCCTTCCCTGAGCAGTTTATTCTGATGTTGAACTACCCTTTCTGTGAAGAAATTCCTTCTGATGTCAAACCTGAATTTCCTCTGACACAGCTTGCAGCCATGTCCTCTCCGCATGTCTTGGGTTGCCTGGGAGAAGAGGCCGACCCCCGGCTGCCCACACCCTCCTTCCAGTCAGCTGGAGAGAGAAAGATAAGGTCCCCCAGAGCCTCTTTTTCTCCAGGCTAAACAACCCCAGATCCCTCAGCCACTTCATATAGGACTTGTGCTCCAGACCCTTCACCAGCTTCCTTGCCCTTCTCTGGACTCCCTCCAACACCCCAGCGTTTTAAAATTTTGTAGAATGTGGGCAAAATAACAGTTTTGGTGGCTTCTACACCTAACCTGATTAATGGCAGAGCCATTCAGCTTAAAAAAAATCTGCTTTCTCTTTCTTCTCTGAGTACCCCAAAGCAGACATCTGCCTAGAAAATTTAATTGTTAATATTTTTACTCTCCTAATGTTTTAAATGTCTTTTGCTGAGAAGATTTACTATCCACCACAGCCATTGTAGGTCTGTTAGTTGTATTTTATTGGGCAGCACTGAAGATAGTATTGTCCTAGGTAGATGAATTTTGTAGGTTGCCTCATTTTATGTTACCTAATTAGTTGCTATGAAAACTGCTGCAGTAAATTTCTTCCCCAATCTTAATGGCTAACATGAAGAAATTAATAAGGCATGGAGTAGAGTGGTTGTTCCCAAAGAGTGACTTCTAAATGACAAGTGTCCTCAAAGAGAAAGGTAATCAGGCATCAGCTCACCTTGTACATCCACACTGACTATTAACTGGTCAGTTAAAGATGGATAATAAAGCAACGTACATATTTTTTTTATGATTTAGAAGCAAGACGAGTACTTTGTTGAAGGTACTGTTCTTGTGATCTCTAGGCTATGAAACGCACAATTCCACAAAACCTGTGACTTTCATCCTCTCGCGGGAAATAAGTTGTCTTGAGAGGCTTCTCTGTGGGGTCTCTCTTTTGGAAGATGTAAGGCAGAAAATTTGAGTATGACATCCTTCCCAACAAAAGATCTTTGTTTAGAATTAGAAACGAGCAAGCTGCTGTGGCTTTCAGATACCAGAATGTATTTCAGTGGTATCAAAAGCAATGTTAAGACTAAGCATAAAGAGAGAGGAGGGAAAATTGGTTCAAACCAATAAACTCATGAAATTCCCTCGCTAGAATGAAAATAGTTTTTCAGATATTGAAAGCCCTGGGAGAATGGCAAAGTGCAGATTAGTTTCTAAACATATGCAGCAAGGAAATACATTCAATTTCTTAATTAAGGAGGGCTTTAATAACTTATGATGTAATGTTTTTTAAGTATGAGCATATAATGTTAAAATGAAGTGCAATATGATGGGAGTATTTTTGCTTCTTTGACAGAAAAGTAGGAAAACAGAGAAAGCTTTGTAGGAACTTTTTGTGAATGAGAAGACTAATAATCATATAGAAAATTGTCTCTAACTTAAGATTTTATATGAGATATTTTCAGATTAAAATATTTTGCGTCTGCAATAATTTCAGGCAGCACAGATAACACAAAGCAATCAGAGCTATCTGAATACTACCGTGACTAGTTTGTAGGAAACCATCATTTTGTGCTGTGTGAGATGGGATAACTCCTTTCTTACAAGAGGTACAATTGGAAGGTACTTCTTTTCTGCTCAGACCTACTGCGCATCAAAAAGCTCACAACAGTCAACTGAGTGTCAAATTGAGACCATGACTTAATTTTCCCAGTGGTGCTATCAATTCAAACATTGTTGAAGATGAAAGACTTTTGTAAGCAATGCTTTTCATAAATAAAAAATAATTTAATCTCAGAATGAGGCATGATGGGAAAAAGAAAACATTACTTCCATTTTGCAGGTAGAAAATTGAGTATTGATACAAGCAGAAACAGGAGCTGGACTCCTATATATTCTGGTTTTGGATTTAACAGTAGGGTTATGATTGCATCTACCTTGGTTGGTTTCAGCTACTAAAAGATTTTTAAAACAGAGGCCTTCACACAAAGCACCAGTGTCCTGGAGAGAAGTCCTAAAAACATTCAGCAGAGCTTTCTGATGTGACTACTCAACTCCCTCCCTCTCCTTAAATGGCTGGATGTAAAAGAGTGATAGCTAGATTTGTCCAGATTTAATGTTGTGCAATAATCTTGTCATTTGTACAGAAAAGGGAGTGGGGAGATAGCAGTTGTCTGCCTTCTTAGTAAGCCTATTCCAGGATGAGAGAAATTGAGCATAAAATGTGCAATAAAGCAGATGGAAAGAGATCCAAAGCTTTTGTGATGGAATTGTTCATTCTTTTCTGCAGTTTGTACTTGTTTTTTTATTTATTTTATATTATGGGAAAAAGAATCAACAGTTTGGTTTTTTAGCCATTTTTCATTGTCTTTTCGTGTGAATCCCAACAAATCAAGTAGTAAGCACTGTACAGTTGTCAAGAAGTCCCAATATTAAAGATTAAATCCACGTTTCTACAACATGCTCAATTATTTTCCACTTTGTGTCTGGAAGATATGCTGATATCTCACAGGGTGTTTTTGAGGAGAGCTTTTAACAGGAACTTCTGACAGAGTTAAACTCCAGAAAGACTGATAATTAAGACTTACATCAAGAAATCTGTCAGTCAGATATGGGAAAGGAACTATTTTAAGGCACAATAAAGAGCTAAAAATGTCAGTGAAAATAGCATACAAAGATATTTCAGGTTTGCTTTTCTCCCCATGGAAGTCAACAGGCATTTTATGGTGAAGGTAGCAGAGTAAGATAACAAAATATCTCATCAGAATATGGGAAGTATTATTTTTTCTATTTTCCATCTGTGATCAGTAAAGTACCCAAAACTGTAGTATGTATAACAGTTAAGTCTAATTATAATTAAGCATCATCTTTCATGGAAGATCTCTAGTTAAAGACAAATGAAAGATAACACAGGAAAAAGCTACTTAATGGTACTTTTTAAAATGTATGAGAAAATATTCAAACATATTTTAGTCTCAAGTAGAACAAGTTACTCAGGTAATGATACAAATCTACAGTTGTTCACAAAACAGGGTCCTTGTATGGATGACCAACTATGCTAAAAGTTTTGAAGCAATTTAAAAAGAGACATTATGTCATATCTCTTGAAATTCCCAGATGTTTGTATAACTGAATATTCAGTTAGTAAACTGAATTTCACTTCTCCAGAGAAGTCCTTTCTTGTTAAGCATGTATGTGTATGTGTGTGTGTGTATATATATATATATATATGTATGTATACACACACACACACACACATACATATTTCCTGTTGTTACAGCAGTTATGGAAAATCATGCACACTGCTTTCAAATATTCACTGTTAATGCATAGGGAAAAAAATGTGTATTGAGAAGAAGTGACTCTATTCTGCATTCTCTGGGGCAGTTTCTGCCAGGTATTTGGTGGTGTTTATTACCTAAAAAGCAAAGAGGATAGTTTATTCAACATGATTGAATGAACTTTCCTGAAAGAGTTTTCTCCTCATCAGAAAGCTGGCAGCTGTTGAACAGCACTGCCATATTCCCCATAAATTGTACTCTGGCAACACCTTTTCCCATTCCTAGCAGCCATCCAATGTTGGTTCATTCAGTGTACTCGTGCCACTGCTTACATCCAAACAGCTGAAGCACAAAAAACCCCAGATACATATGTGCAGGAAGAGGGAAGTTTTATAACTTCTCTAAGAAGAAATCTTCCCTTAAGAGGAAATGCACTTTTTCCTTTCCAGTGTTCTTGCTACCAGCTATTCAGAAATTTTTGTTTTCTAATAATCAGCAAACTAATCTGTCTTCAGCTGAACCAGCATGCCTTGGAAATCTGCAAGTGCCTGTAAAGTGCTGTGCAGCTCAGCATATTTCATAAAGTTGTTCAGAGGCCAGAATAAAGTATATCTGACATCATTCTTGTATAAATCATTCCTGCACAACAGAATTCCAACATCAAAAGCTTTGATCTGACCTGATAACATTTCATTCCTAGAAGCTTATAAATAACAACAAAAAAAAAAAGCCCAATTCACTTCTTTTTTTTTTTCAGTGCTCATTACACTTTAGTTTAACATTAAAATGCCATTCAGTAGATAGAGGACAGCAAGCCACCTTAATAAATCACCATGTGTGCACAGTGCTGCATCTCTGAATGCAGGAACTCCTGGCAAAAGATAAACTAGTAAATTGCACAGTGTCCAGAACCATGGTGTGGAGGAAAAGAATTTGGCCAATCACAAGCAGATTCCTCAACTTATAAAAAGTGCCACAGCACAGCTTAGTCAGCACTTTGGTGATGAGTTACAGCTGGGGGAAGACCCTTGGCTACAGAATTTGCTGTGCTGATTCAGTGATACAGAGGGCCCATGAAGCTCCTGTGAAGGTATAATTGACTATTGCAGAGGGAATGTGAAGGCAGGAAAAAGTGCCATTTTGAACTTGATCGTAAAGGAATCACATCATGTAATATCTAATAATAATGAAATGTGCTGCTGTGATCAAGAGGATGCAAAAGCCAGCAGGATGACCAGATATCAACAAAGGGAATAGAATATTTTGAGCACAGGTAAAATACCAAAGGACATTGCTACTGGTAGCATTATAGGGTACTGCATTGATTTCTTCTCAATGCTGCCTCAATTTATTTATTCAAAGAGGGTTTTTTAAAAAGCTGCCATACTGAAAACTGAAGCTGGGTTTGAAACCCAGGTGTGGTTCTTTCTGGATCACTGAAGGAAAGTACTACTGGTGTAGTACTTAATGGTGCTGCTCTTTAAGCCACTGATAAACCATTTCTGTCAGTGATACATTGTTTCTGCATGGTTAACAAGAATAAAAAGTGGTAATATATGCTGTTGTCTTTCTAAAGAATAATAGATGTACTTTTAAAGAAGGAATTCTTATGTGAAAAATACCGTTGTTGTAATTTCATCATATTTCCTTTCCTACCATAAATGCAATGGAAAACAGACCTGGGAAAGAGAGGAGGGAAAGAAAAGTGAGATATATCCAATCTGACCTGTTACTGCATCTATACTGGGTTTCTATTAGTCTCTGGGGCAGGTTCCTGAGGGACAGTCCTATTTCTTCGATTTTAAGTACTCTTTTGAAGGAAACACTTGAGATTATACTCTTGTTCTCCCAAAGTAGCTAAGTAGACCTATGCAAACATAAAGATTTTTTTGGTATTGACTTTCATATATATTTAAATGGTTACATTTGCAGCTCTAAAATAAAGTAAATTTTAGAGATTGCTAAATACAACTATAAATACCTCTGTGACAGATGAGCATGGTGCTATTATGTCCTGATAGTTTAATACTAGGTTTTTTCCTTGCAGTCTGGTTATCATCCAGTATTCCCTAATGGAAAGTGGCAGACTATAGGAGCAAAGAACTGGTGGTCTTTAAACTGCTTATGAGCTGTTCTAAATTGCTTGCATGACTTCGAACCCAAGACCACCAATCATATTCTCACTTGCCCTGACTGAAGCAAATGGTGTCTATTTGAAACAGACACAGTGTTTCATTCAGGGAAGAAATTAATGCAGTTATGGTCAAAGAAGCTGGTAAGGTGGCCTCCTATATATAGATATAAATATATATATCACCATGTTCTTAATTTCCTGTAAAAGGTCTGATAATTTGATTTACTTTTCCAAAAGATCAACCTAGCTTGAAATGTGCTCAGAAAAAAGGATGAGTCTTCTCCTTTTCCATGAAAACAAACTCATCTAACAGCATCAAATAAACCAGCTTTGTATAGTTACACCCCAGTATCAGACTGGGCTCATAGAGGAGTTAGCCAAAGGCCAATTACAAGCTGATCTAGCTAAAGCCAGTGTATTCTGGACCTAGGACAATCTGGACTTAGGCCAAGAACTAGGATGGAAAGAGCTTTACTGGATGATGAATTATCTCCTGCTGTCAGCAGACAGTAGAAAGACATACATTCTCCTCCTCTTGGAATTACATGCCGTAAGATAAGATAACAAGTGCCACTTAAAGGTGGCATGAATCTTGAGAAATACATTCTCAATTGCTTGTGATGCAGTATCTGATTATTTTTTAACATTTCTGTGACCATATTATGGACCAAATATTGCAAATTTCATCCCTTTGCATCCCATTTAATCAAAACAACTCTCTGTACATAAAGGGTCTATCCCAATTTAGTACCTGGCTTTAACGAAAACAGATTGTTTAATATTCATATTGTTGGAACACCTAACAAGTATGCTCAGGATGATCGTTCTCCAGTGCCAAGTGCTTTGCAAATATGGAACAAAATAGTGTCTTTCAGAGAGCTAATAAAGTGAGAGCGAGGCTGTGGATGGAAGATAAGGAAAATAGGGGGGTAAGTGGTAACAACCAACGTGACTTCACTGAGGGAAAATTGTGCCCTACAAATGTAGTGACCCTTCTGTGATGGGTTGAGGGCTTGGTTGATAAAGTGAAAAGCAGCAGATGTCATCCACCTGGACTTCTACAAAGCATTTGACACTGTCCCACAAGACATCCTTGTCTCTAAACTGGACAGTGGTGTATTTGACAGATGGGTCTCTTGCTGGATAAGGAACTGGCTGGATGGTTGCAGAGTTGTGGTGAAGACATCCATGTCCAAGAGATCAGTGGCAATTTACATTCCTCAGGGGTCGGTATTGAGACCAGCACTGTTAAACATCTTCGTCAATGGTACTATGATTCCAGAACAATCCCACTAGCGAAAAGTAAAGAATTCAAGGAAATAACATGGTTGAAGGTAACAAAAGCTTAGCTCTGCAACTAGTTGTATACCAAAGAGGGAGGCTGCAGGCTTAGGGCCAACTTATTCAGCTAATAGAAGAGCCTTTTCATTTCAAACATATTAATATTATCATTGATAATTTGTTAACTGGGTTCAGGGCATCAATTCCAGCTTCTAAATATAGGGGAAAACATCCAGATATCACTTACAAAATGCATTTACGAAATGAATTTTATGGAAAGGTATCAAAACCTTTTGCATCTCAGAATTTTCTCTGCATTGAAGAAGTGTTTAATCTGGGTAAGGGACTGGGTAAAAGTTCAACCAGCTGATTGCTCTGAAATTTTTGCATAAGCCGTGTGTCTTAAAAGGTTGCAGCAAGAGTCAAAGACAACTATGCTTTATAAAACATCTAAGCTCAAGAACAAGGCCAATCAGTTTTAGAAGTTAACAGGCTAACAGTGCAATAAACATTAATCAGAATTAATGTTTGCATATGTTCTTCCAGCCATGAAATTAATCAAGTGTAAAGAGAACAGAAAGTGGTATATACGGCCAAATTTATGCTTCTCTGGAAAGGTTTTCCCACAGGGACGAGGTTTTCTTACATATTTGAGAGGGAGCTCTACATCTTCAATGTTTAAGTTATATATAATGAGTGTGATGGTGAGGGTAAAAGCTGTACACAGTGGTATGGCCAAGAGCAGCATTGTTTTGGCAGGAGGTATTAGGACAGGGAGAAAAGCTGTGTGGGATTTGAAAAGTGACCTTATTGCCCTAATCTGAGGGGGTTTCTGCATACCCTCTGTAAAATGGGTATCACACATTTTTCTGTGTGATAAAGGAGTGTTTTCTTTGTATACTGAAGCCCATACAAAGTCTCACTCCTGGCTGGTGCAGGCAGAATACGTCCCGTGACTTGTCGGAGTGTTGGAAGCTGTGCATGCCCAGCACATTCCAGATGTAGGCTCTCAGTGCAGAGAGAGCTAGCAAGGTTACTCGTAAGGGTGAGGTGGAACATGCACATAAACATCTATAGAATTGAGGTTTTGGCCTCTGTCCTGGGGCATACACTCTCAATCTAGTACTTGCAGTTCCAAGTATTGCCCTCTGAGAAGCCCTTTGTACCACTGTTCAAAATGCTGTTCATCAACTTGCCATTCCCTAGCTGCCTTCGCTGCTGCTCTGTTAGCTCTATTTTCTCTTAGACAAGAATACATATCCCTGTATCCAGAGGCAGTGTCAGAGGAAGGGAATAAATGTCTTTTTAAGTGCTAAACCTTAAACTTTTATCACTGTTACAACAGGTTCTCTAGACATTATTAACTCTCACATGGTGAAAAAAATAGGTGAAATAAAATTAAATTAAAAAGTTAATAAATATTTTTAAGTAGTTTTAGTCACATACATACTTGATAAAATAAAAAGACAGTCTTCACTGCATATTTAGCCAATGGCTAATCTTCAGGCTCCTAGCTCATAAGTGGAGTTTCTTGGTGCTTAGCTAACTTCACATCAAATTTGATTTGTCTCCCCACCTAAGCAATTTATCCAAAAAAGCTTAATAGGTACTTTTGAGCCTGCAGAATCTCATGTCTGTGACTAGGGTTGCAGTACAGAACATCTCACTCCAGGGGTACTCAGCAAGTGACTGGAGCTGCTGCCTCCATGGAGACGAGGTGCCAATTTGACCTGACATGAGGCCATTCTCTCCAGGGAGCTGTCAGAAGGTGCTGAATTGGCCAGGGAGGAAGAATTGCTGATCTCTTTACTGGCAACAACTGATCCACTGCTGCATCAAGACAG
>VYZP01035225.1:3244-15278 GCA_013400635.1 Hypocryptadius cinnamomeus | reverse complement strand
ATTGGGATGGAGCCGAGATGGAATTGAGATGGGACCAGGATGGAGCCGGAGTGGAGCTGGGATGGGGCCGGGATGGAGCCAGGGTGGAGCCGGGATGGAATTGGGATGGGGCCGAGGTGGAGCCGGGGTGGAGCTCCAGGCCCTGGCACTGCCCAGGAATGTGGCTGCATCCCTCAAAAGTGGGAAGTTCTGATCCCACTTTTTCTCCGGTCCCTCCCACCCTGGATCCGTGTCCGTGCTGATCACAGGAATCACAGGGAAGGTGTTTTAACCTCAGATCCTGGAGAAAAGATGGATTGGGAAAGGTGTTTTAACCTCAGATTCTGGAGGAAAGATGGATTGGGAAAGGTGTTTTAACCTCAGATCCTGGAGGAAAGATGATTTGGGAGCACCTTAGGAAAGGTGTTTTAACCAGGGATCCTGGAAAAAAGTTGGATGTGGCAGGTTGTTAGAAGTTCTGATCCTGCTTTTTGTTGGGTCCCTCCCACCCTGGATCCGTGTCCATGCTGACCATGGGGTGTGGAATCACAGGGAAGGTGTTTTAACCTCAGATCCTGGAGAAAAGATGGATGTGTGAGGACTTTGGAGCAGTTTCCCAGTAGCCAAAGGAGATCCAAGAAGGCTGGAAAGGGAAATTTTCACCTGGAAAGGGGAATGAGGGAAGGTTTAGATGGGATATAGGAAGAAATTCCTCTGTGAGGGTGGGGAGGGGCTGGGATGGAATTCCCAGAGAAGCTGTGGCTGCTCCATCCCTGGGAGTGTCCAAAGCCAGGCTGGAGCATCCTGGGGTACTGAGGGTGTCCCTGAATGCCAGAGGAACAGGATCAGCTTTAAGGTCCCACCCAAACCATCCCAGCATTCTCCATCCACATAAATAATCCTTCAGTAATTCCAGCTTAGCTGCTGTATCCCTGTGATTTTTTGCAGATATTTTTGCTGGATTTAAGGATCCACCAATTCTGAAATTTCCTGGAGAGAGGAGAGGGAGCTCTGCTGCCTCTTTTGCCTCCAGAAGCCTCAGCAGAGGAAAGGCTCTGCCTCTGCAGCCCTCCCTGAATTGCTTTTTTCATGCTCCAGAGCCTGAATCCCAGGAGAATCTCCAAGGAATGTCCCCAGATCAAAGCCATCCTACAGATGAAGGCTCAAATGTGCAATTTGTGGGATTTTCCCAGATCTTTATCTTTTGTGAGCTCCTGGTCAGCTTCCAGCCCTCTGGTCACTTGATGTGGCTCTTGAAAGGCTTGTTTGGAAAACAATCCCAAAAATCACATTTCAAGGAGAGATTCCTCTCTTCAACCATTCCCAAACTCAGAGTTTGGGCATTTTTGCAGCATAAAATAGAAAAAAAATCAAATTGTTTTCTGCTCATTGGGGTTGTTTTCTTTGTGCTTGTAGAGATTGGAACAATCTGAGCTGGAAACCTGAGGGTTTGGAGGTTTCTTTTGCCTTATTTTAGGAATTTTTGGAGGAAATGCCCAGAGTTTTGGGCAGCAGCTGGGGGTTCCCTTAATGGTGTGTGCTGGGGCTCAGCTTCCAGAAATAAATGTATTTTTTAGGGAGTTATCCAGAATTGGGGTTCTGTGGGGGCAGAGGTGCAGTGCTGAGCCACAAAGAGGGTTTTTCTTTAGTTTTGGGGTGNGGTTTGTGGGGTGGGAGGGAGGTTTGTGGGTCTGAGGGCCATTTGTGGGGTCTGAGCAATGTTTGTGGGGTGTGAGGGAGGTTTGTGGGGTGGGAGGGAGGTTTGTTGGTCTGAGCAGTGTTTGTGGAGTGTGGGGGCCGTTTGTGGGGTGTGGGGGCCGCTTGTGGGGTGTGAGGGAAGTTTGTGGGGTCTGAGCGATGTTTGTGGGGTCTGAGCGATGTTTGTGGGGTATGAGTGATGTTTGTGGGGGCTGAGCAATATTTGTGGGCTCTGGGGGAGGTTTGTGGGCTCTGAGGGAGGTTTGTGGGTTCTGAGGGAACTTTGTGGGGTTTGAGGCTGTTCCAGAACCTTCTGGCTCTGGGATTCTGTGGTCCTATAACAATACTGAATTAATTCCTTTCCTGCCATCACCCTGCTGTGGCACAGAGCAGGAGCTCCCCCATCCAGCAGCTGCTCTGGGCGTTCCCCCGGGCTGTGGGGCTGCAATGTCCCATTTTTAGGGCCAAACCCCTGACCCCTGTCCCCGTTTCAGGCCCCAGCCCCGTCTCGTTCCCGCGGCACGAGGAGGAGCAGCTGCAGCGCTCGGTGAGCTGGAGGCCGTGCCTGCTGATCCTGGGCCAGAACTGCCGCGCCAAGGGCCGCCTGCTGAACACGCTGCTGGGCCAGGAGCTGCTGCCCACCCCTGGGACTGGCACTGCCACCGAGGAGCTGCTGCCCAGCCCCAGGGCTGGCACTGCCACCGAGGAGCTGCTGCCCGCCCCTGGGACTGGCACTGCCACCGAGGAGCTGCTGCCCAGCCCCAGGGCTGGCACTGCCACCCAGGATCTGCTGCCTGCCCCTGGGACTGGCACTGCCACCCAGGAGCTGCTGCCCGCCCCTGGGACTGGCACCCAGGAACTGCTGCCCGGGGCTGGCACTGGCACCAAGGAGCTGCTGCCTGCTGCTGGGGCTGTCACCAAGGATCTGCTGCCCGGTGCTGGCACTGCAGAGCTGCTGCCCACCCCTGGGACTGTCACCGAGGAACTGCTGCCCACCCCTGGGACTGTCACCGAGGAACTGCTGCCCACCCCTGGGACTGTCACCAAGGAGCTGCTGCCCACCCCCGGGGCTGGCACGGGCACTGAGGAACTGCTGCCTGGGGCTGGCACTGAGGAGCTGCTGCCCACTCCCAGGGCTGGCACTGAGGAGCTGCTGCCCACTCCCAGGGCTGGCACTGAGGAGCGCTGCCGGCGCCGCCAGGTGCGCTTCACGCACGGGGCGCGGCCGCGGCTGAGCCTGGCACTGCCCGGGCAGTACGAGCTGGTGCAGGCGCTGGTGGCACACAGCGGGCACTGGGACACCATCCCCGAGCAGGACCTGCAGGTGCCCGGGGACGCCGAGGATCCCGCGCAGAGGGTGGCAGAGCTGGAGGTGGTGCTGCCCTGTGCGCTGCTCAAGGTGAGGGTGGCACCATGCCTGGTACTGCCACGGTGCCTGGGGAGCTTGGGGTGGCACTGCCACTGTCCCTGCCCTGGTCCATGGAGAGTTTGGGGTGGCATTGCCACAGCCCTGTTGAATAGATTGCCATCCTGGCTCTTTCCTGGGACACTTGTCCTAAGTTTTGTCCTAAAATTCCAATGCATTTGGTCCAAAATAAGGAATTTGGAGTTAGGGATCAGCCTTGTCCTAAACTGGGCTAAAATTCCAAGGATTTGGTCCAAAATAAGGAATTTGGAGTTGGGGATCAGCCTTGCAGGTGAGACTCCAGATCTGCTTTGAGGAATTCCAGTTTTTTGCTGTGAACGACTCCCAGGGCATTTTTCCATGGAAAAAAAACCTCTCCAAACCTTCTCCATTTTTCTTTTTCCCAGGAAGTGGACATCGTGGTGGCTCCATGCCGAGGCTTCCAGTCAGCTGAGGCCACCCTGGCCGAGTTTGTGAACCAGGTGCTGCCCGTTGTCACCTTCGCCATCAGCGAGCCCCAGCTGTCCCCATCGGACCAGGCAGAACTTCGTGAAATCA
This sequence comes from Hypocryptadius cinnamomeus, assembly GCA_013400635.1. Lineage (NCBI taxonomy): Eukaryota > Metazoa > Chordata > Aves > Passeriformes > Zosteropidae > Hypocryptadius > Hypocryptadius cinnamomeus. The sequence continues at coordinate 11,638 of VYZP01035225.1, read as the reverse complement.
AACAAAAATTCTCCCTCCCCATCTTCTTCCTTCGAATCCCCGAGGCCGGCAGCGAGCTGAGCTCTCCCAAAAACCCCAGCAAGGACAAATCCCCGCTGCACCTGCAGCTGCTGGATCTGGAATACCTGAGCCCCTCCAGCCCCTGCGGCTGCGGCGTTCCCGGCTCCTCCATGCTGGTGGAGCAGCTGGAGAAGCTGCGGCTGCTGAGCTCCTTCTCCAGGCAGGTGCTGCAGCAGCATCTGGTGGAGGCAGCCACGAGGCTGAGCGAGGTTCACGGGCGCTGCCTCAACATCTTCATCAACCAGGCCTTCGACATGCAGCGGGACCTGCAGATCACCCCCAAGAGGTTGGAGTACACGCGCAGGAAGGAGAACGAGCTCTACGAGTCGCTGATGGGCATCGCCAACCGCAAGCAGGAGGAGATGAAGGAGATGATCGTGGACACCCTGGGAAATATGAAGGAGGAGCTGCTGGAGGATGCTGCCAGCATGGAGTTTCGAGGTGGGAGGCAGCTGGAGGGTTTGGGGTGGTGGCGGGGAGGGAGTCGGGAAGGAATTCAGAATTGTCACAGGAATTTAGTGGGATTCCAACCTGAAATTCCCAGATGGTCACAGAGCCCTAAACACAAATCAAAATCTGGGATCAGGCAGATCCTGACCACAGTAATTCCATGGATTCAGTGAGACTCCAACCTGCAATTGCTGGATGGTCACAGAGCCCCAAACACAAATCAAAGTCTGGCATCAGGCAGATCATGACCACAGTGATTGATGGATTCAGTGAGACTCCAACCTGCAATTCCCAGGTGGTCCCAGAATGCTGAACGTTAATTAAAATCTGGGATCAGGCAGATCATGACCATGGTGATTCATGGACTCAGTGAGGCTCCAACCTGCAATTCCCAGATGGTCACAGAGCCCCAAACGTGAGTCAAAATCTGGGATCAGGCAGATCATGACCACAATAATTTCATTAATTCAGTGGGATTCCAACCTGCAATTCCCAGATGATCCCAGAACCCTAACCAGGAATCAAAATCTGGGATCAGGCAGATCCTGACCACAGTAATTCCATGGATTCAGTGAGACTCCAACCTGCAATTGCTGGATGGTCACAGAGCCCCAAACACAAATCAAAGTCTGGCATCAGGCAGATCATGACCACAGTGATTGATNAATCAATTATCTCATAAACCTGTATAAAATAATCAAATTATGGCCATGAAACGCACAGGAGATAGCACAGTAAATCAATTATCTCATAAACCTGTATAAAATAATCAAATTATGGCCATGAAACACACATGAGATAACACAGTAAATCAATTATCTCATAAACCTCTATAAAATAATCAAATTACGGCCATAAAACACACAGGAGATAGCACAGTAAATCAATTATCTCATAAACCTGTATAAAATAGTCAAATTATGGCCATGAAACACACAGGAGATAGCACAGTAGATCAATTATCTTAAAAATCTATATAAAATAATCAAATTATGGCCATAAAACAGCTAAAAACTCTGGGGAAACCCTGGGATGGGTCCATGTACATCACCAGCAACTATCTCAGACAGGTGGGGACTGGGGTGGGGAACTGCCATGGCCCTGAATTTGGGTGAAATGCTCAATTTATGGCCATAAAACACACATGAGATAGCACAGTAAACCAAATCTGTGTAAAATAATCAATTTACAGCATAAAAACGCACATGAGGTAATACAATCNCAAAATCTGGGATCAGGCAGATCCTGACCACAGTAATTCCATGGATTCAGTGAGACTCCAACCTGCAATTGCTGGATGGTCACAGAGCCCCAAACACAAATCAAAGTCTGGCATCAGGCAGATCATGACCACAGTGATTGATGGATTCAGTGAGACTCCAACCTGCAATTCCCAGGTGGTCCCAGAACCCCAAACATGAATCAAAATCTGGGATCAGGCAGATCCTGACCACAATAATTCCATTAATTCAGTGAGACTCCAACCTGCAATTCCTGGATGGTCACAGAGCCCCAAACACGGATGAAAATCAGGAGTCAGGCAAAATGCATTTTTTTGGCATGATCTGTTGGATGAAGTGATAATGATCTTGGATAAAATAATTGTGGATGAAATGGTCATAATCTTGAATAAAATCATTAATAATCTTGGGTAAAGTCATTAATAATCTTGGATAAATTAATAATCTTGGATAAAATAATGATTATAATCTTGAATAAAATGGTCATAATTGTATATAAAATCATTAATAATCTTGGATAAAATAATGGTGACAATCTTGGATAAAATAATGATAATAATATTGGATAAAATAATAATATTGGATAAAATAATGGTGGCAGTCTTGGATAAAATAATGATAATAATCTTGGATAAAATGATAATATTGGATAAAATAATGGTGACAGTCTTGGATAAAATAATGATAATAATCTTGGATAAAATAATAACATTGGATAAAATGATCATAATAATATTGGACAAAATGATCATGATAAATCTTGGATAAAATGATAATAAATCTTGGATAAAATAATAATTAAAAATATTGAATTAAATGATCACAGTCTTGTCTAAAAAATAAAAATGCAATTCTGGCATCATTGGGAAGATCATTATTTTCAAACAACATTAGGATCAGTGTGTGCTCCTCAGAGCACCCCTCAGGACTGTTCTCCCAACAATCCCAGATCTCCAGGATGGTTTTTCCTCCCTTTCCCTGCAGACATCATCATTCCCGAGAGCGGCGAGCCCGTCAGCTCCAAGGACATCAAGCGCTGCATCCAGCAGATCCAGGAGCTGATCATCTCCAGGCTGAACCAGGCTGTGGCCAACAAACTGATCAGCTCCGTGGATTACCTGCGGGAGAGCTTCGTGGGCACCCTGGAGCGCTGCCTCAAGAGCCTGGAGGAGTCCTGGGAGGGCTCCGTGCACCCGCCCCGGGGGCTGGAGAAACCCCGGGATGGCTCCGTGCACATCACCAGCAACTATCTCAAACAGGTGGGGACTGGGGTGCCATGGCCCTGAATTTGGGTGAAATGGTCAATTTATGGCCATGAGATAACACAGTCAATCAATTATCTCATAAACCTGTATAAAATAATCAAATTATGGCCATGAAACGCACAGGAGATAGCACAGTAAATCAATTATCTCATAAACCTGTATAAAATAATCAAATTATGGCCATGAAACACACATGAGATAACACAGTAAATCAATTATCTCATAAACCTCTATAAAATAATCAAATTACGGCCATAAAACACACAGGAGATAGCACAGTAAATCAATTATCTCATAAACCTGTATAAAATAGTCAAATTATGGCCATGAAACACACAGGAGATAGCACAGTAGATCAATTATCTTAAAAATCTATATAAAATAATCAAATTATGGCCATAAAACAGCTAAAAACTCTGGGGAAACCCTGGGATGGGTCCATGTACATCACCAGCAACTATCTCAGACAGGTGGGGACTGGGGTGGGGAACTGCCATGGCCCTGAATTTGGGTGAAATGCTCAATTTATGGCCATAAAACACACATGAGATAGCACAGTAAACCAAATCTGTGTAAAATAATCAATTTACAGCATAAAAACGCACATGAGGTAATACAATCAATCAATTATCTCATAAACCTATATAAAATAATCAAATTACGGCCATGAAACACACATGAGATAACACAGCAAATCAATGATCTCATAAACCTGGATAAAATAATCAAATTACAGCCATGAAACACACATGAGATAACACAGTAAATCAATTATCTCATAAACCTGTATAAAATAATCAAATTACAGCATAAAAACACACATGAGGTAAAATTAGCTCCTAAATCTGTATAAAATAATAAATTTATGGCCATAAAATACCCATGAGATAACACAATAAATCAATATCAACACAAAAATCAATAACACATAAACACATAAATCAATTATCTCATAAACTTTTATAAAATAACCAAATTACATCCTAGAACCACCCATGAAATAATACAATAAATCAATGTGGAATAACACAATAAATCAATTGTCTCATAAACCTGTATAAAATAATCAAATTAAAGCCTAAAAACACCCATGAAACAACACAATAAATCAATTAACCAAGTTATTCATGGAATATCCCAATTTTTTTCCATTTTCACAGGCTCTGGCAAAGCTCCTGGCTGGCAGAATTCCCATTTTTCCCTCTTTTCCCTGCTTTTCCAGATCCTGAACGCAGCCTATCACGTGGAGGTCACTTTCCACTCGGGCTCAACGGTGACCAGGATGTTGTGGGAACAGATCAAGCAGGTGTGGACGCTTGGGAAAGGGAATTTTGGAGCAAAAAATCCTCTCAGCTGCTCCCTAAATTCACTCTGGGAGTTTTTTCCTGGGGATTTCCATGCCTGGAAGTGCCCAAGGATGGAGATTGGAGAAACCTGGGATGGTGGAATGGGATGAAATTTAAAATCCTTTCCATTCCAAACTATTCTGGGAATTCCAGGATTCTCATTCCACAATATTGGTGGGAGAATCAGGGAGAGCTGTTCCCAAATTGGTGAAATTTCCAGGGAAGCAGCTTTTTCCTGAGCCAAGGTGTGGAAATTCCAGGTGTTGGAATCAGCACTTCCTGTAATTAGTGGGTAATTAAATTGCTCTGCCTCACCCTTCATTAGAAACCACAGAATTCCAGAGTGGATTCCTGTCCCAGGAAGGGAGGAGGAGGAATCTGGAGTTTGTTCCCACTCTGATCTGGGATTATTTCAGGAAAAGTTTTGTTCTTGCTCATCCATCCGAGGAGGGAATAAAGTTCCAGCTCAGAACAGGAATTTCAGGAGGAAACTTAGGTTGGATCTTAGGAAAAAGTCTTTTACTGAAAGAGTGATAAAGTTCTGGAATGGGAGGTGGTGGAGTCACCATCCCTGGATGTGTTTAAAAAAAGATTGGATGTGGCACTGGGTGCCTTGGATTGGGGCTGATTTTTGGGATTGGTGCCTTGGATTGGGGCTGATTTTTGGGATTGGTGCCTTGGATTTGGGGCTGATTTTTGGGATTTGTGCCTTGGATTTGGNAAAAGATTGGATGTGGCACTGGGTGCCTTGGATTGGGGCTGATTTTTGGGATTGGTGCCTTGGATTGGGGCTGATTTTTGGGATTGGTGCCTTGGATTTGGGGCTGATTTTTGGGATTTGTGCCTTGTATTTGGGGCTTATTCCAGGGGTTTGTGCCATGGATTGGGGTCTGATTTTTGGGATTTATGCCTTGGATTTGGGCTGATTCCAGGGATTTGTGCCATGGATTGGGGGCTGATTTTTGGGATTTGTGCCTTGGATTGGGGCTGATTGTTGGGATTTGTGCCTTGGATTTGGGGCTTATTCCAGGAGTTTGTGCCATGGATTGGGGGCTGATTGCAGGGGTTTGTGCCTTGGATTGGGGCTGATTTTTGGGGTTTGTGCCTTGGATTTGGGCTGATATTTGGGATTTGTCTGCCTTGGATTGGGGCTGATTGCAGGGGTTTGTGCCTTGGATTGGGGCTGATTGCAGGGGTTTGTGCCTTGGATTGGGGGCTGATTTTTGGGATTTGTGCCTTGGATTGGGGCTGATTTTTGGGATTGGGGGTTGATTTTCGGGATTGGTGCCTTGGATTGGGGCTTATTCCAGGGATTGGTGCCTTGGATTGGGGGCTGATTTTTGGGATTTAATTGAGGTGTTGGGGCTGGGTGGAACTCGATGATCTCGAAGCTCTCTTCCAGCCTGGTGATTCTGTGATTTTCCCAGATAATCCAGCGGATCACGTGGGTCAGCCCCCCGGCCATCACCAGCGACTGGAAGAGGAAGGTGGCCCAGGACGCCATCGAGAGCCTCAGCGCCTCCAAGCTGGCCAAGAGCATCTGCAGCCAGTTCCGCACGCGCCTCAACAGCTCCCACGAGGCCTTCGCCGCCTCCCTGCGCCAGGTCCGGGGAAACTGCCCGGGAGCTCGGGGCTGGGGGTGGGAATGTGGGGTTTGAACTGCAAAACCAGCAAAAAACTGCCCGGGAGCTCGGGGCTGGGGATGGGAATGTGGGGTTTGAACTGCAGAAACACCAAAAAACTGCCCGGGAGCTTGGGGCTGGGGATGGGAATGTGGGGTTTGAACTGCAGAAACACCAAAAAACTGCCTGGGAGCTCAGGGTTGGGGATGGGAATGTGGGGTTTGAACTGCAACAACACCAAAATCTGTCCAGGAGCTTGGGGCTGGGGATGGGAATGTGGGGTTTGAACTGCAAAAACACCAAAAAACTGCCCGGGAGCTCGGGGTTGGGACTGGGAACGTGGGGTTTGAACTGGAAAAAACTGCCTGGGAGCTCAGGGTTGGGATTGGGAACGTGGGGTTTGAACTGGAAAAACACCAAAAAACTGCCTGGGAGCTCGGGGCTGGGGGTGGGAATGTGGGGTTTGAACTGCAAAAACACCAAAAACTGCCTGGGAGCTCAGGGTTGGGGATGGGAATGTGGGGTTTGAACTGCAAAAAACTGCCCAGGAGCTCAGGGCTGGGGCTGGGAAGTGGAATTTTAACTGCAAAAACTGCCCAGGAGCTGGGGGTTGGAGCTGGGAAGTGGAGTTTTAACTGCAAAAGCAGCAGTTTGTGCTCTTAGCGCAGCAGATATGAGCCTTAATACAAAGTTTTGGTTTTAGACCAGACCTGTCAAGAGCCTAGAACCTCCTTTAACTCAAGCTGTGTGTGTATTTGTCCTAGATGTATAAAACATCTATAAACAATTTGTTAAGTGTATAGAACATCCATAAACAATTTATTAAGGGTATAGAACATCCCTGAACGATTGATTAAATGTATATTTAATGCGTATATGTTTATATAATATTTAATTTAATGTTTAAATGTAATTTAGTATTTATGGATGTTTTATATAAATATATGTAAATATGCATTGATATACATATATGTTATATCTGTAGATATCTAAATCTGTATATATCTCTAAATCTATAGATATTTCTACATTGAAATCTATATCTATCTAAATCTGTATATATCTATCTAAATCTATATATATCTAAATCTGTATATATATGTAAATCTGTATATATATTTATCTAATTATGTATAGATCTCTCTAAATCTATATATATAAATCTATATATCTATCTAAATCTAGATATATTTCTAAATATATATATCTATATATCTATCGAAATCTATATATATAAATCTATATATATAAATCTATATATCTATCTAAATCTATATATCTATGTCTATATATCTATCTAAAGCTATATATATCTATATATATCTATCTAAATCTATATATATATCTAAAAAAAAAATATATATCTAAATNTATCTAAAAAAAAAAATATATCTAAATCTATATATGCAAATATATCTAAATCTATATATTTATCTAAAGCTATATATATCTATCTAAATCTATAGATATTTAAAAAAATATATCTAAATGTATACATATCGAAATCTATCTATATATCTAAAGCTAGATATCTATCTAAAGCTGTATATATCAATCTAAATCTATATATATAAGAATATATATATATCTAAATCTATATATACCCAAATCTATCCATATATCTAAAGCTATATCTCTATCTGAAGCTATATATATCTATCTAAATCTATATATATCTAAGAATATATATATCTAAATGTATATATACCCAAATCTATCCATATATCTAAAGCTATATCTCTATCTAAAGCTATATATATCTATCTAAATGTATATATATCTAAGCATATATATATATATATATCTAAATGTATATATACCCAAATCTATCTGTATATCTCTATCTGAACATCTGTCTGTCTGTCTGTGTATAAAGTGATGTTTCTGAGGTGTCTGGGCCGTTGCAAGGCCTGGTGTCCCAGTGAGGCTGTGCTGTCCCTGCAGCTGGAGGACGGCCACTCGGGCCGGCTGGAGAGGACCGAGGACCTGTGGCTGCGCGTCAGGAAGGAGCACGCGCCCCGGCTGGCCCGGCTCTCCCTGGAGAGCAGATCCCTGCAGGACGTGCTGCTGCACGGTGAGCTGCCTGCTGGAATGGGATCCTGCTGGAATGGGTGACTGCTGGGAATGGGTGACTGCTGGGAATGGGTGACTGCTGGAATGGGTGACTGCTGGGAATGGGTGACTGCTGGGAATGGGTGACTGCTGGAATGGGTGACTGCTGGGAATGGGAACCTGCTGGGAATGGGTGACTGCTGGGAATGGGTGACTGCTGGGAATGGGTGACTGCTGGGAATGGGTGACTGCTGGAATGGGTGACTGCTGGAATGGGTGACTGCTGGGAATGGGTGACTGCTGGAATGGGGGACTGCTGGGAATGGGTGACTGCTGGGAATGGGCGACTGCTGGAATG
>VYZP01035224.1:0-38275 GCA_013400635.1 Hypocryptadius cinnamomeus | reverse complement strand
GGCGGCGGGGTGCCGCCCGCCCTGGAGAAGAACGCGGCGGAGCTGACGGTCATGGACGTGTACGACATCGCCTCGGCCGTGGGGCAGGAGTTTGAGCGGGTGATCGATCAGCACGGCTGCGAGGCCATCGCCCGCCTCATGCCCAAGGTGGTGCGGGTGCTGGAGATCCTGGAGGTGCTGGTGAGCCGCAACCACATCAACCCCGAGATGGAGGAGCTGCGCCTGGAGCTCGACCGCCTGCGCCTGGAGAGGATGGACCGCATCGAGAAGGAGAGGAAGCACCAAAAGGTGCGGGCGGGGAGCGGGGGGACGCGGCGGGGCAGGGCTGCCCCCGCTGCCGCAGCCGCTCTGGGGGAAGTCGGGCTCCGGCCCCCGCCGCCGTTCTCCCCCCGCCGCCGCCGGGAAAACAAAGAGCGAGGCCGGGCTGCGGGCCGGGATGCCGCGGAGCCCTGGGAGCGGGCGGGGCACGCGTGCGGTACAGCCCGGGCGGGCTCACGGGCTCTGCGCGGATGCTGCCTTAGCGTCGCCGAGGCTTTGGGCGTGTTGTTGTTTTTTGTTTCCTTCCCTCCTGGAAGTTTCCTCCCTCCTTCCCTTTCTCCACCCCTTCCCCAGTCACTGCATTTCCTTCCCCTGTGTCCGGCCGGTTCGGACTCCTGCTCCATCCCGTCTCCTGACCAGAGGATAGTGCTGCTTCCTGCTAGGCCAGGAAAGGTCACTGACAAGAATACACTTTCCTCTCCGGAGCTGGGAATGATTTAGCAGTCTAGTTTTCCTGGAACAGATTTCGGGTTAGACAAGTCATAGGCGAGAGATGGAGAACCAAGTGATTTCAGAGCAGAGTTAGAGATGAAGAGTAGGGAAGAGCACTCTGCCAGATTGCTGCTCCATCCTCTGATGGCAAGATGTCCCTTGGCCTGTTTGGGGGTGGTCATAGAGTTCCCTGACCCCACTCCCATTAAAGCCCAAGGCAGAGAGCATTTCCCACACCCTGTTAGCCTCCTATGGCAGGACAGCACACTCCAGTAACTGCAGTAAAAGTGGCAGATCATTCTTTAAACCATCCAGATAACTGATATAAGAAATAGTTCTTCTGGTAAATGACTATGCTAAATCGTCACTGCTGCCTCATGCCATTCCTGATTCCACACACAGAATCAGGATAAACAGGACACAGGGGATTTCTGGAAGAGAGCCCCCAAACTTCAAAATTTGGCTTAACTGGATAAATCCAGTTTTATATTTCAAAAAGAGTCAGCTAAAGGACTTTCACCTAGCATATGGGAAATCCAGGATAAACCCTGCAACATTTTGCAGAGGAAGTCTCAGGGCAATGTCTCCAAAAATGAAGGTAAAAGATCTTTAATATACAAAGCCTTGATAAGTCTCAAGAGTATGAAAAATAAGGTGTAGAGAACAGATACAAATATGTTGGATATTTACCAAAGGCTGGGGGTGAAGCAGATACTGAACTGACCCAGTGTCATTGTACAAGCTGTTCCGTGGAGAGCTTTCTGAAGTTCTCATAAGTGTTAAAAAGTTTCCTAAAGGTGTCAGCTGATCTCCCTGCCAGTCAACCACCTCTGCTCTGTCAGCTTCTCTGAGGGTCATGAAGTGGCTCAGGGAGTGTTTAAACAAATTACTTCAGTCTAAACAGATTTTAACAGGAAAATAAACTGCATGATACATACCTTTTTTTTTCCTTTAAATCAAGCTGGTTCCCAGTGCACCAGGTCCCTATAGAACTGTGGTCTCACATCTTCTCTGTTCCAAAGTGAGGGTTTGAAGACTCTTTCACAGGACAGGTGCTGATAAGCAGAACAAATCAGACACTGAGAAACAGTTTTTGATGTCAAAGCCTCCAAAAAACACCCAGAAAAGCTTTTAGTGGTCCTTGCAAGCATCAGTTCATGAGATTTCAGCACTTAAATTTTATGTGTGAATCTGTTTTGCTTGTAAACCTGGCTCAGCACCCACTGCCTGAGGCTTCCTGAGCTGGCTGGCACTGCCTGGCCCGTGGATGTGCCTCCCTGTCTGGTACTTCCACTAATGAGGATTCAGAAGTTAATTTCTGCTCCAATTCATTGGGCTCTTCAATAGTAATAAGTGACAAAGTTTGCCCAGGCAAACCTTGGGATGGTTGTGTGTTTACAGTGCAGCCACATATTAATGATGTAAGTTTAGATTGTTTGGGGGTTTGTGTGCATTCTATTTTGGTTTTATCAATATGCTTGTAAGTGTTGAATGTGCTGGTTTATTGCTAAAATAGGTCACTGCATTATTTTAGCTACAGACTTGTAACAGGCAGCATCACTGTAAATAGTCCAGGTTTTTGGAAATAGCAATTTCATTACAGATTTACTTTTCTCTCAAGATAAAGAGTTTCAAGTAAAATAGGTGATTAATTACATTTTCTTTCCTTTTTAATAGTTAAGTCTGTATAGCTTACCACACCTTTGCCATTTATTATTCTTTGCCACCTAATGTTTTCTACAACACTTTTAGCAGCAATACAGTAATAAATGCTGGAATAAAATGGCATTTGGACCCAAAAGTCATCAGGAACATGACTTCCCATTATCAGAGCATACATTCAAAGCAGAGAGCTATCCTTTAATCTCTCAGCAGAGCTTATTTTAGCCTCGAGCTGTGCTTGGCTGGGTTGTTGTCTGAATGTGTTTTGTTGTTAGGTAGGAAAGGGGCATGTGGATGGATGTGAAAGTCAGCAGTGACTCAGCCTGGCTCCAGGGATTTGCTTGCAGCTTTTTGTCTGAAGAACATAAGTGAAAATGGAGCAGGGAATGCCCCCCGCTGCAGAAGTGAGATATACAGAGAAGCTTTTGGAACAAGCAAGGTTCTAAATACAACTGTTTTCTTTAAGGACTTTTTACTTTTTGTCCTGACTTGACCTTCATGAGGATTGGTGACAGCTGCTCCTGACACAGTGTCCTGACAAACGGGAGCTGTTTTGGCTGGCCTGGCTGCACTAACACAGACACCACTCAGGACATTCCAGCAGGACAATTTACATAGGAGGCAGCGTGGTTTGGGTTTGTGTTTGTGTGCACTGTGTGCATGAGGAGCTCTGCCTTTGCTGCACTGGATCACACACTCCTCAATTTACACTTGTGTTTCGTAGCAGGAATTTAGACCAGGCTGTTCTGTCAGGAGTTTGTCCAGCCCTGAGTTCCTGGCCCTGCTGTGGGATGGTCTGGGGGCTCTCTAACAGCTTTGCAGCTGCCTCCTGGGGTGCTGGAGGGAATTGGTGCTCGTGTTTGGTTATTTGTCCAACACAAGCCCCTTAATCTGGTCCTCAGCACAGCAGGGTATGAGGAGCCATCCTTTGGGTAACTTTCTTTGCATCAGGAATGATCCCCTCAGGTATTTACATTCAGATGTAGCAAAGGGGACTGTGGTGGCTGGTTTCCTGGTGGTGGCATTAAAAAAGCAGATGTCTTCTAAGAAACTCAAAGTAGTCTTATTTAATTGCTTTCCATAAGAATCAGTGGGATCATTACTAGTTTGATCTGTAAATTGTCCAGTCAAAGACTCTTTACATGTTTTAAAATATGAATGTGTTGTCCTGATCTACCCTATAGGAATTAGAACTGGTGGAGGATGTCTGGAGAGGGGAAGCACAGGATCTTCTTACCCAAATTGCACAGCTCCAGGAGGAGAATAAACAGCTGATGACAAACTTGTCTCACAAAGACATTAATTTCACAGAAGAGGAATTTCAGAAGCACGAAGGCAAGTTTGCTACTTCAAATTCAGTCCTTGCTTTGTTACAAAAAGCAGTACTTTATCAAAATACTTTGATTGGATATTGTGGTGTGGTTTTTCCCTGTAGATTAATTTAGCTCTGGGCTTTGAAGGCTTGTTTGTTTATTGGGGTTTTTTTAATACATTATGACACTGAAGGCATTATAAGAGGTGGAGCAATGAGGGAAAGAAAACCAACTTTTTGTTTGGCTGAGAAGCATCTCTGGAAGTAAAGTCTAGATACACCTTTTGGTCCATCTCTTGTTTGGGTTCTCATCTTGCTGGAGGTGGATGAAACTCTGTCCAGCACTGTGGAAGTTGCACTCACTCTCCCCGAGGCTCAGCGCTGCTCACTTGCACTGGGGAAGAGCATAATGAAACCTTCAAAAAGTAAAAATTGTTAAACCTCTCAAGATATTTTTTAAAACAAATGCAATGCTTTCAAATTAGGAGTCAATTAGTGGCAAAGAAGTAGCTCAACATCAGGCTGACAAACTCCATGCAAAATTCAGAATGGCAGCAATGAGTCATGGACCATGAAGACTGACATTGTGTTATAAAGAACCAGCTTCCCCTTTGTTTTCTTTTTTTTTTTCCCTTCTTTTTTTCCCTTCCAGTGGCTATCTAGCTCACTGCAGCTCATGTGCTTGCATTTAAATATAGCCATACTCTTCACATCCAGCCAGCCAAGCAAATGCCAGACGTGCTTTTCTTGTTATTTTTACTGTGTCTACCCACGTATGACAACACAAACAAAACCCATAAGCCCATTCCAGAGCTTAGATTCTGAGATCACTGATATCCTTTGGCCAAAATATTCACTTTAAGTGAAATCTTTTAATTATTTGGATCTATTATATCAAACCCGACTGTTTTTCTTTTAGGACATATTGTCATTAATGAGCAGGGATAGATTTGTCTCAAGTACTTGTTTGGATAGTGTCAGAAAGCAGTTCTGCTGCTCTTTTTCAGTCTCTGTCCTTTGGTCTGATATAGAGTCCAGAGAGGCAGCATTTCAGGCTCAATGCTGTGTTAGCTGGACTGATTTTGAGCAGACTCCAGTGCTCCTGTCTGAGCATGGTTTAGCACTGTGATCCCATCTCCCCTCAGTGCTGGCCCTGGGGATCAGCAGCTCACTGCTTACTCACCAGACAGTGGCAGGGGTGATTTTACACAGGCAACAGGGGCCACTGATCTGGTGTGCAAGACCTTGAGAGTCAATCCTGCCAGTTAATTCTCAGAGCCTGGCTTGAGTGTGATGAAGTGTTCGTGGGAGAGGCAGAGGCAGTCCTGTGCAAACAGGAGTGCTCTGTGCAGTCTGAGCAGAGCAGGGCTCCTGTGAAAGGACCTGTGACAGCAGAACACAAAACACAAGGGAGGGGTTGAGATGAGCCTGTAATACTCATTAAAGTGACTCCTCCCAAGCCCAAATGGAGCACTGCTTGATGATGCTGACTGATTGGAATATCCCAGGAAAATGCCACATGCAAACTTGACCAAGTGTGTCAAACAGGACGAGCAGGCTGCTGTGCCACTGCAGGGGAGCTGCTGCCTCAGCCTGGCTGTGCTAAGGGACAGGCAGCAGGATGGCAGCACTTGTGTGACCCTCCTGTGCTGCAGGACCTACAGTTCTCTTCAAAAGGGATGCTGAACTTGTTCTGAGTGTTTAGGTAATGGTGCAGTGCCACAGGCTCTGCCTGGCACTTGGCCTGTAGTGACAGCTGTTGTATGGACACAGCACTGAACAGATCACTAAACATAAAGAAAGTTCTTTTTTTCTTTTTTTTTTCAGATTCTTTCTTTTCTTGGTGTCCTCCCTTCCAGCTGCTTTCCATTCTCTTTCTGAAACAATGCCAGGATCACAGCAAACCACAGGAAGCTGCTCATAGGATGTGCCTGGGGAAGCTGGCTGGGTGTGCCATTTAAGATCTTGCATTTATTAGAGTTTGAACCATTTAGAGATAATTATTTTACATTTAGGGCACTTAGTGATTTCCCTCTCTTCTTTCCCAGTGCCCAAGGAAATGGAAGGAGATGTGACTGTTTCATAAAACTCCCCACCTTTCCTTCCCCCCCAACTTCCTGAAATAAAAATTGTAGTGATCTGTGCACACAATTGAAGCCTTTTAGGTTCACCAAATGTTAGCAAAAAAAATGAGCACAGTGGGAGGAAAAGTAGTCAGCACTGAATGGTATTTTTTCTTTAAATAGCACCTGCTATCTAGAGATCTCAAAGCATCTCTCAAGTACTGATGGATACAGCTGCATTCACTACCTCCTTCTGGGTGAAACCACCAGTCTAAAGTTTCACTGCAGTCCCTCTACTTCAAGGCAAAGTTTTGGATTCTTTTGGTTTTAAATACAGCTGATGTTTCAGGCCCCAGCCCCGAGATTGGCTGCAGATTGGCTGCAGGAACCTGCAGTGAGGTTTGTGGGTGCACAGAAGTACCAGTCCTGTGTTGTGAGACAGGAATGTGGATCTTTTAGAACAGTTAAGCTGCAGTTTGTGTTTGTGACACTTGTTCTCCCTGGTGGGTATGAGCTGGTACCACAGCAAAGAATTAAAATTATCCTGTGAAAAACTAGAACCCAGAGCAGCATAGAGCTGATAAAAACCAGGGTCCAGAAATAGAGCAGGCAAATGTACCACAGAATTAAAAGGGGTGAGAACGTAACACTAGAATGTGAACACCATGTCACTGACAGTTCTTTTCTGGGGTTTGCCAGGAACACCTCCTGTGAACCAAATTCCTGGCCAGCCAGTTACTCCCTTTCCTTCTCTGAGGTTGGCCCTGCTCTACTCTGTTATCCATCAGTTCATCCTGTAGCTGACCTGTGAGCTGGAGTTCCTACAGACATGCAGCTAATTTCTCTTGTGGGAACAACTCTGGATTTCTCTGATGAGAGAAGAACAAAACCAGAAAGTCTGAACTGATGTTAGAAAGTAGAACCTTTCCTGGCTGGATACATTTGATGCATAGAGAGAATATTTCTGATGTGGGAGCTGCTTTAATATATTGAAAAGGAAGCAGCTTTCCAGCCAGCCCAGAGTGGGGAGTGAATTAGCACCACTTGCAGTTCATAAATGGAAGAAGCTGGAGACTCACATAACAAAGTACTTTGCCAAAATGAGTAGAGTTAGCAGCAGAGCCTGGATTTGAGCTCCTGCTTGGGCTGGGCTTTGGCCAGGGGAGCCTCACGCTGCCCTGGTTGCAGGGTTTTCATCTTCAAGGATGTTGTGCAATGTGATTCCATGTGATAGCTCAGGACCATCAAACTGCACATTTCTGTGCCAATCTCAGGGAAGGTCAGGGCAGGAGATTCATCATCTCACTGAGGTAAAACCTCTGCTCTGTGTCTGCTCTCAGGAGTCCATCACTGCAGTGCCAGATCCAACTTATGGATCTCTGTAATCAAATAGAAGAATGGTTCCTGTGGTTTATGACATTTCCTAATGATTCATTGGTCAGATTTAAGGTTAATCTAACCCTTTCTTTATTTTCAGACAAGATCAGTGTTGGATTCTTGGCAATGTTCCAAACTCCTTTCACCAGTAAAATGCTGTGAAGTATTCTTCTCTCAAGTACAGTTACTCTAAATATGAATTACCACACAATAGAATGGGAAAAGGGTGGCAAAAATTGAGGAAAAAATATGTGACCATAATTCAGACTAAATTTTGGTTCTGCATTCGGGGTGGGGGTACCCTCTGAGGGTCCTGTTTCATCTTCTTTTCACCAAACACCAAACTGGATTTCAACTAAAAACCAGTCTAGTTCAAAAACTGGATTTCAACTAAAAATCAGTCTCCTCAGCTGGTTTGGATCCAGATGCAATCCACAACAGTGATATGTTGTTTACATCTTACTGAAGATCCAAACCATCTTTTTTACAATTTTCACAAGGCCTTGGCCAGCTGATTCCAGAGATAATCACACAGATAACCAAGCTCCCTGGGGCATGGTGTGAGCATTGATGTAAAACTACTAAGGCAGCAAGATGCAGCAGTGTCACTCACTGTTATAAATGTTTCTGAGGACTGTCAGTTCCTTTTTTAAGGAGTCTCTGTGCAGTGGCTTTATGGAGTGGATTCTGTCATCTGTGTTCTCTGTTACCCTTGAGGTAACCTCTAAAGCATCTCTGTAATTCTACCAGCAGGCAACTTCCAGAGTCTACTTAAATATTCCTCATTGTTATTGTTCTCAGCCTCAGCAGCTCCTGACTGCCCTTAGTTTGTGTTCTGTGTTCTTTTTTTAACCAGGGATGTCAGAGAGAGAGCGGCAAGTCATGAAGAAGCTGAAGGAAGTGGTAGATAAACAGAGGGATGAAATCAGGGCAAAGGACCGGGAACTTGGACTTAAAAATGAGGATGTAGAGGCAGTAAGTGGCTCTTGGTCTTCCTATTTCTGTTCTTTCTCACCCACATCTCCATAGCCTGGTTTTGAGTTTAAAGTTAATATAGAAAGTATAAATAGTGCTGGTTTAATAGTCCTGCAACTGAAGTGTCCAGCAGAGCTGTGGAGTGTCCAGAATGGTCAGGCTTCAGTGCAGTCCCACACCAGGGATGCAGTGTGGGTCACCTCTGCATGAGAAGGGCACTGCTCAGCCCAGGCCAGCAGTGAGCTGTTCAGATGAGCCACAGACTCCACTGTGACTCCAGGCATGACATGAGATTTGGCACTTTCTGTGGAATGACCTCCTTACCCATATTTTGCTTCCCATTCCTCACACTGCTTCATGTCCTTAGGCCATGGGACTTTCCTGGTGCTAGTAAGGCCAGGCTTAGGTGATCTCTGCTCTGCCCAAGTGCCTCTGGCAGGTGCTGCAGCCTTTTGAGTTGGGGCTGTCCACACACACCCAGCAGGTCACATCCTGCCTTAGGAGGAGCCCTGGAGCTCAAAGCAAAGTACTTAAAACTGAACACTAACGATTCTGTCTTGTCTTTCTTCTCCCCTGGGTTCAGATTTGATTCAGAATCCCATAAGCCACCCTATCCTTGAACTAATATCAGAAGTGATGGATTTGCTTTTGTCTGAAAAACTCCCTGTGCTAAGGGAATTTACTCCAGAAATCAATTAAATTTGGGTGACTGAAATTGTAGTAGATAATTAGATATTAGAAAAACTAATCTGGGGGTGAGGAGAGGGGGGAATTTTTCAGATTAAATGCAACAGGAACCCAGTACTTCAAGATGATGTTTGGGACTGGGCCATCATGGCTCGTGGCTGAATGGACACTGAGCTCTTGCATGGATGTTTTGCAGCTGCAGCAGCAGCAGAACAGGTTGATGAAAATCAACCACGACCTGCGGCACCGGATCACGGTGGTTGAGGCCCAGGGGAAGGCGCTGATCGAGCAGAAGGTGGAGCTGGAAGCGTATCTGCAAACCAAGGAGCAGGAGATGGGCAACCTGAGAGCAGAGCTGGGCAAGCTCAGAGAAAAGCTGCAGGGTGAGGACAGCCAGGCCAGCCAGAATGGGGAGGAAGTAAAGGTAAGAGGCACTTTGGATCACTTTTTAAACAGCCTTTTAAAATGCTTTGGACTTCATACCAAGTAATTCTTTGCATTTTGGCAGGGTTGTGGTAGCCCGTTTGCTTCATTTTCTTTGTACACACCTACCCCTTCCCCCAAAGGAAAACAAACCAATTCCTTGGAGGGTCTGGGTTTTCCAAAGACAAACAGCCAACAGTAGCTTCAGCTTTGCCAGATCTGCAAATATTCAAGGCCAGGTGGGTCACAGAGGTGCACAGGGGTGATGGTGGCAGCTGAACCACAGTGGAACAGAAACTGCCAGAAGCACTCCTGGAGTCAGGGCAGAGCTCTGCACACCTGGTCCCTGCAGTTCTTATGGCACTTCAGTCAGGACTAAGCTGGTTAAGTGGTACCAAATCAACATATAAATATTTCAAGGCACTTTTTAAAGGAACCAACTTTGGCCTTATTTCTGCTTTTGCTTCCTATTAGAATTTGTGCAGTGAAGTGTTGTGAGCACAGATGTTCATGAAAAGCAAACGTTCCTGCTGGCAGAGCCACGTTCTTGCAGAACAGGCAAAGTGACAGTCTGCAAATGGAGCTGGGCTGAGATCAGAGCAGCAGGAATGCAAATTTGAGGAAAAAGATGCACTGATCTGTTGATCCCTGAGTCCTCTTTATGGTTCCTAGTATTGTCCTTTGTGCCTGTGACATTACTTTTTTATTCCTGAAGCAAATGTACTGCATTTCCCTCTCCTAATGATGCTCTTAGCAGAGTAGGAAATGCAATAAGGGGTGTAATGATATTTAAGAACTTAGAGGAGATCTATCACACAGAGCTGTTCAGCTTGATGCATTGGTAAGAGCTCCATGGTGTAAATGCCTGACAGACTGCAGCAGAGGGTGAAACATCCAGTGAAACATCCATTTCACTGGCAACAGGCAGGAATACACATCAAAAAGCAGAGACAAGTGCTGATGGGTTACCTTGGTCCTCTGTGAATGTGACAGCCAGTGTTGTGTTAACATGTCACTGCTGAGCTGGGCAAGCACTGTACTAATAATGAAAAGGATTATTTCATTGCTGTTAATTCAGCCAGGACACCCAGATCTGTAAACAGGGCTGGGGAGCCCAGGCCTGGAGCCAGCAGGAGTGAAAGTGTCCTCAGTGTCTGCAGAGAAAGGATGCATTCTTCACCTCTCTCTAACTCATCAGTTCCATGGCAATGGTGCCTCTTCCAATTAGAGCAGTCCCTGCTCCCTCTGCCAGGACGGTGCTCACACAGGAATTGCAGTGGCAAGCAGAAAGCTGGAATAGCTGCATGCCCCAGAATGGACATTGCTTGTTGGCCTCAGTCAGGGACATTTGCATTGGGTACAGGCTGCTCAGTCTTTGCTGATTTGAGCCAAATCTAGCAAAAATAGTTTCTTTGGGCAGAGATGTGGGACAAATACACAACCAAAAGAAGAGACACCAGCTCAGACCCATACCTAAGGGGTGAAGAGGAGGAAAAGTGTTTGGGTAATTTCCTTTCAACCTCTTGTTGCATCAATCTTTATTCCATGTAGTCTGTGCAAAGGAATGTGTTTGGATGAAAAGGGTGATCAAACAGTGCCCAAGTGAGCATCACTCTCTGCTGCCTCATCTCTGCAGAGCAGGAACTGAAATTCACCCGAAATTCACCTTGCAGCAGCCTTAGCCGAGTTCAGCCTGAAACCATGGATCAGTGTATTGCAAAACCATTTCACAAACAGGAGCTTAGAAGAGGGTAGAGTCATGATTACAAAAAATGGACTGTGTAGGAATTTCACTACTCAACTCCTCAAATTTCCAGCTTGTCACTGCCACACAGGAGCTCTGCATATGATCTCTGCATCCTCCCACGAGGGCGAGTGGCTGACCCGGCTGCTGGCAGCTCTGATTTCATGTGCTGGCCTCTATCAGTCCTTGCAAAAAGCATCACATTGCAAATGGACTTTGCTACATTTCAAATGTATTTCCTGGAACAGAGTGTCCTGCATTTATTTGTATTGTTATAAATCCTGCAGACCTCTTAAGGCTTGGAGCTGCTTTTCAGAATCTCAATTCCCAGAACCTTGTGATTTTTCATCATTGTATGTTTACATTAGAAGAAGACACCTCTTTGTGGGAGGAGCTGGAAGGAACTGTATGATCTTTGCCATGCCATTTTTTCAGTGTTTAGATAAAAAACTGATGTTTGATTTACTCCATTTGTTAAAAGTATGAATTCCTAAAACTGACTTATCAAAAGTTGGACATTTAAATTGGACAGTGAATTTAAAGCCCACATTTCACTCCCTAGGCAGAACCAAACAATGATGATTGTCTCTCTGAGTCAGAAAAGATGGCAATGGACTTAAAAGATCCCAATCGCCCAAGATTCACCCTGCAGGAGCTCCGGGATGTCCTTCACGAGAGGAATGAACTGAAATCTAGAGTGTTCTTGCTTCAAGAGGAGCTTTTATATTACAAAAGGTGGGTTACATCTCCTCTCCTGTTGGATGATATACTCAGGGAGCCACAGGGCAGGTGTAGAAACAATAAATGTGCTCTGGAGTTCTGTCCAAGTTCGTGTTTCTGCAAGGGCTTGTGCAGAGACTGCAAGAATGCAGCCTCAGTTTGAACCTGGTACCTCAAACCTGTCCTTCCCTAACTCCCAGGTCTGCCCTGAGTCCTAGAAAGATTACAAACATTTAATACATTTGAACTTCAAAAATGAGGATAGGAGTAGGTCTAAAATGAAAATTCTAGACCTTTTATTCAATCCATTCCTCTTCTTCCTCTCCTTGTCACAATGGGAAGAAAATATTGAATGGAGACCCAGTTCTTGGTGCTGATTCTTGGTTGATAAAAAATCTTCAGTTGATTTGAATGGGTTTTGAACAGATCTTTTTGCATTCCTTCATCAGCAGTGCTACCTCAAATTGAATTGTAGATCTCAAAGTGCTTCCATGGCTTGGGAGGAGAACATTAATTATCTTTTCTTTCTTTCAAGTGAGGAAATGGAAGAAGAAACTAGATCCCCACAGCCTACACCCATAATTCAGCCAAAACCCTCGACTCAGCCTGAATCTGGAATCAAACGACTGTAAGTAGCATATTTACTAAGCATACTGGATATAGTCTGTAAATACCAAATGTTTCTTATGGATAGGACAGTTTTAAAGGCTTTAAAAATTCAGATAACCACATTCCTACTGTATATGAGAGAGACACTGAATGAGCACTTGGCAGATGTGAACAACAGTTGGTTTTGGCCAAAACTTTTGCCTAGATCTGGGACAATTTTCTTGGATTATCATTTTCCCATGACCTCACTGTGCCCATTTCCCTGTTGACTGAAGCCTTTACACCCTGACTTGCACTATGTGGGCAGCACAAAAACCTTCTGTTTGCTGAGCAAATTTGCTGCTGAGAGGATGGGCACTGGCTTGGCTAAAAGAACCTCACATTTTTCTGAAATATTAATGCTGCAGTTGGAACCAAAGCTTACTGCCAGAGATGTGCTGTTACCACAGTATCTCTTAAGTATAAAATCACTGTGTTGGCCAGTCCTTTTCTCTGGTGAAACTCCCTCCTGGACATTTATTTATTCCAACTTAAGTCTTCTAATCTCATAGCAACTCTTTGGATTTTTGTGACACCGGAAGCTTAACTTTTTTAACTGCATAAGTTATTTTGGAACAGTTGTTTCCATATAAAGAGCTCTTCCATCCTGTCCCTATGTCCACAACCTTCAGTCCTTGTTTAATAACAGCAGCAGCCCTGGGAGAGTAAATTCATAGGAAGATCTGGACTGACCCAAAACACCATGAAGTCAGGAGGGCTGATTATTTGTTTATTATTATGTTATGCTGTTGATTATTTGCAGTAGACTGCAGCTTTCTGCCTGTACTGAGAGAAACCTTCCTCCCACATGAGTAGAAAATACACTTTAAATTTGGATTTCAGTTTTCATTCTGTGACTGTGATGATGATGATGATCATACTGTGTCGCACAAGATCTTCACTGTAAAGTTTCTCTTTTCTTTTACATTTCTTTTAGAGCTTTTTAAAGCTAATTCTGTTGTAGGGAATGGCTGGTTTCAGCTCACACAGTTTGTGTTGTGAAGCTTCCATGTTTGATTTGAAATGCTGCCTTTGATGAAGCAAAGGCAGCATAAAAATGTAAACAGAGGTTGTAAGACAGAGCACATGTTGGTGAGGTATTAGTTTTGACTCTGCCTAAACTGAAATGACTTCTTTTAAATGTCATGCTCTGTCCCCAGGTTTTACTCTGCTCTCTCTCCACTTAGCCATCATATTAAACAAGGGAATAGAAAACTGTCTAGCTGAGTAATCTGAAGGATGGGAACAGTTTTCAGATTTGTCTCATTCTTTCAGCCTGTCTGGATAGGATTTCCCTGGTGGGGTTTTATTTTCCTTCTCTCCTTCCCTCTCTGTGTGTTGTCAACACTGTATTCGTAGTTGGGCTTTAAAAAGTCAGGAAATGTCACTGCTGGGCAAACCAGAGAAGCAATGTAGCTTCTGTCCTGTCCCACCACCCTCCTGCCCCAGCTGCAGTCCCTGCCTGCTGCCAGGTGCCTCCAGAGCTCCCTTCTCCCTCTCCAGGGTCCCTCTGGCTGCCTGGGGAACACTCTGGCACATGAACCCAGTGGTGTGATGAAAACTTGCAGTGCTGCTCTCTGCATGCAGAGTGCCCTTACAGAGGAAAGTGGGGCTGCTTTTCCCTCTCTTTCAGAATTTTCCTCCTGATTAAACAAAAAGCTGAAGTACAAAAATAGGAGCCCTCTCAAGGGAAGTTTTATGCTTGCCTATACAATGTGCCCTTCTTCCCTTCACCACACAGAGTGAGGGAATGAGCCATATGGATGTGTAGCCTGTGCCATCCAAGATGTGCTCAGGTGATTCAGTGCTGCAAGTCCATAAAGAAGGGAAAACAGAAGCTACAGAAATCAGCATTTTTTCTGGGTTGGCACGTTTGGGACAAACTCTGAGTTCTGATCTCAGATGCCTGACTCGTACATTTGTCTCTCCCACATCACATGACAGAGTTTTAATGAAATAATGTAACCAGGAGGCTTTACTGAGGAGGAAAAGACCAAGGATTAAAAATGCTCCCTCTGTTTGGAGCAGAAAACACCCTTTTGTTTTCTCCTTAAGACTACGTGCTTGTTTGTCACTGATGTCATGCCTCAAACAGCCAGGAGTTTTCTTCCTATTCTTGCAGTCTACAAAAGCTGGTGTGTCTGTCAGTTCTGCAGCTCAGGACGTGCCATGTTGCACAAAAATAAAAATCCTGGCTGCTGCTAATGATCCAACAGTGCTTCCCATTTGTTTCCAATTTTAATCTCAGAAGAGCAGGGGAGAGCTGCATTTGTTCACAAGTGAAATGTCTCTCGTGATTTCAACTTAATCTTTAATTGACATTAGTCCACAGTTCAAAAAAATATTTGGCACAAGGGAGAAGCTGTGAGGAGAATCCTTAGACAGACAGAGGGTGTTCAGGTACGGATGGAGGTGTGCTGGCAGGGCTGTGTGGGGCTGGCTGGGCACAGAGCACTCGGCTCTCTCAGCCTCTGCGCTGCATGGATTGTCTAATGCTCAGTGGAAGTGCTGAACCCTCACAAAGAACTCATCTTGCTGTGAGCCAGCTCCAGAGTGCTCCTGCCAGAGCAGCTGCAAGGTTTCCCAAAAGCATTCAGCTGCCTGCAGTTGGCATCTTTCTGCATGAGAAGTAACACAGGTTCCTTTGGAACAGACACACAGGCCCTTTAACCACGGAGTTTCTTAGGAGGTTATTTCAAGAGTTCACCTGCAATACTGGTTTTTAACTTGAAAATATCAACTGTAACCCTTGTGGAATCTTTAACTGTAATGCTGGTCTTCTCTAAACCTGTGCCAATATCCAGTAGTCACAGCAGAGTCCTGTTTTGTACTTCTTAACACACACCTTCATCCTTCATTTCATTGTGTCTGTGCCTGTTTGTCTCTTGGAACAAAAACGTGCACTCTGCTCTGCATTGCTAGAGGTGGTCATACCTTGATGGAATCCAAACCAGGTTGCAGGCTGCCTCACAACAGGAAAGTGGTATCTTTTAGAAATCCAAAAGCAATTGAAACTGCTCCAATATCTGGTTTTTTCTGAACAAGAGTTTTTCACTGAGGAGAGCTGTCTTGGGTGATGCAGATCCCTCTCTCCCTGTAACGTGTCCTGTGTTGTAATTCAAAGTAACCCCGTGTATCATGTTTGCCTCTTTTCTTTTTAATGGAATGCCTTTTCTTTCCCTTGCTCCAGTCTTATTTCTTCTGTGTCTGTACTTTCCTGACCAGGATCTTTACAGCCATAATGCCCATGGTAGCAGCTGGATTGATTCCAGACGATCCCACATTGCAGCCAATAAGAAGACTTGTGTCCCTTGTAGGAATTTTTTTAAAATGTTTGGTACTGTGGTTTCCTCTTGCATGACCCCATGTTAACAAGCACTGCTGGTTGCATTCTCCTGGCTGCCAGTGGGATCCCAGAGGATCAAAGTGCCAATCAGAATGACCAGTCAGTGTCAGTACTCATCCCAGTCCTCCACGCTCATCCTCAAACTGACATATTATCACCTTTTGCCTTAATGTTGCCATGTTAAACCACTCATTATTCCTTGGAAAATCAGTGCAATATGCAGTTTTAACCAGCATCTGTTAATTCTGCTTCCTAAGCAAGGCTATTCACAGTTCTCACCAGTGCTTTTTGAGAAACTCGTTTCTAATAATTTGTTACAATCATTAGTTAGAGTTACAGAATGGAGAGGCTGATTTCCACATTAATTTCCACTGTTAATTACAGGCTGTTGCTTTCATGTCTTTCTATCTATGCCCTGTATATTTTGTCTCTAATTATGTATTTTGGAATAGAGTGTAAACTATTCATAATCAATTCTGTCATCCAATTCTTGGCTCTCCCTGGAAGACATACTGATAATTGTTAATGCAAAGTCTCTTTGCATTAGAACTGCTGCTTTAGCAATCTTTACATTTACAGCAACGACACAGTTTCCTCTCCACACAGACAGGCCTTTTCCAAACACCCTTCATGAGAATTTTCTAGCCATAATAACAATTTTCATTGTTTCAGAAGGAATTTTAAAAGCTGAACCCTTTAGAGATTTGCGAACTTATTTTTCTCCTGCCTAATTTCCTGATAAAGTGAAAAAATACTGAGCTTTGAAACTGACTGTATAAACATAGCAGTCCTTTGTGTGGGCTTCCAGACAGTAACCCTGAGCAGGCAGGACCAAATGTGCTCTGTAGAAAGACTCAGTCACTAAACACTCCTTTTGTCAGCTGGAGCTGGCTCTGGCCCTGAAAATATTCAGTATATGTGTGTGAACTCATGAGCTCTGTGATGAAGGTGGTAGAAAAGTATAAGGCTAATTAAGTGCAAAATACTTATTTCACTATTAAGGCTGCACATTTGAAGCCAGGAAATGCAAAAGTTCAGGTTCTGCTGGCACTGTTATTTATGTGCATTTAACTTGTGTAGTGGTTTATTTCCCTTTCTAATCAACAAGTAATTATTCTTAATATTCTCAGTCATTATCATCCAGCCTCCTGTGTATTGAGAGACATGGAAGGTTGAACTCCCTGCTCTGCTCAAGGCAGCTGGGAGGGCTGGGATCGTGGTGCTGAGGGGGGTGAAGGGAGAGTGGGATTTGGGAGAATGCTGAGGAAGGTGAGCATGGACCCAGGGTCAGGTTTATGCCCTGACCAATATTCCAGCACCTGACAAAGCTGAGGTTCTATTGGCACGGTCCCTTACTGGGCAGCATTTAGCAGTTCATGTCCTGGATCACAGCTGTGTGACACTTGGTACAGTGCAGGCAAAACAATCTTCACCTCCTGAAGCCCACCCAGCACTGAGACCAAAGGGATCCACAGCCAACTCAGTCCTTTGGTAGCTGGAACCACAACTTTTGCATTTCTCAGCAGGCCTAAACACTGCACTAACACCTCTTGTACTGAACCCACAATGAACATTGAATTTGCCTAATCCAATAACTTCATCCCATACAAATAAAACAATACTAAGGATTTTTCCAGCTGTATTTGTAGCTGTATTAAATGGCTGTTGGTTCATGTACGTCATTATCTTAGAGCACCCAAGCTGTGTGACAGGAAATGACGTGCACACTCGTGTGCATTTGTTTAGAGCCTTCATCCTGCAAACTCTCATGCACACAGGTGCATTTATTCATTCCTTTTTGCAGGAATCAAGTCTATGTATCAAAACCTCTACACTGGGAAAAAATGTGGAGACTTAGTTTCTTATCTTGTGAACTTCCCTGCTGACAACCTTAAAAAAAAAATTCTATTTCTGCTTTGTGGTAAAATATACAGATTTAATGCCAAAGATACCACTTTACTTATGCCAAGAAACTAACCTGGATTGTGTGGCTTTGTTACCTGAGGGCTGGGGAAGGGGGAACCCACATCTAAATGATACCTGCACCTTGTAGAGTCAACAGCATTTAGAGCTTATCTGAAGCTTCTGTAGCCAAACTGCTTGAGATTGCAATGACTCCATCCCTAACAACATTCTGACATGCACTCCCATCAGGCCGCTCTGCCTTGGTTTTCTGCAGATGCAAACAGAGTTTTTTGCTCGGTGTTTTGTTGTGCTGTGTATTGGGGTGGGTGTTTGAAGTGCTTTCAGGATGGTAAACACTGTTCTTTCTTTTCCCTCCCTCCCTCACTGCTCCCTTCCTGGAAGGTTTAGTTTCTTCTCTCGTGATAAGAAACGTGTGCAGGCGTCACAGAAAAATGTCCACTTCCAGGAAACTTTTGGAGAATGGTCACATTCAAACAGAGATGACTCCTACATGGAACAAGGACAAGAAGCCCTGCAACACCTGTGACTAAACCCCTGAGGTGTTTGGTTTGCTGCAGTAGATCTCGACAGTCTCGTAACGAGAAGCTTCTGTAAAGCATCGCGGCAGCTCGTCACTTTTACTTGCCTTGCACACCTCGGGGGTTATTTCAGACTCTCCAAAAGGGATCCCTCACTGTTCACTTGGTGACTGTTTGCTGCAAACAGGAACCCAAGCTTTGTAGTAACAGTTGCTGACACCCTGGGACATGGAAGCTTCTAGATGACTTGTTTTGAGCTGAATAACAAGTCTATGATCTTGTTCATGCATTAACTACAGTAACACAAGCTTCTTTAAACCAAAAAAGGACCTGTGCCATTATTAGAAGTTTGTTTGCAGTGTATATCTAGTACAGGGCAAAGACTCTTCTACAATGTTTGTTAACACTACTGGTCATTTGCTTTTTATTTCTGTAAGAATTTTTTCAAGAGGGAAACGACAGCTGGACGCCCTTGGTGGCAGCCCACAGCTCTGCTGTGTCCTGCCAGTGCCACTGGCATCGGGATCTTGCAGAGTCACCCCTTGGAAATCCACCTGACACAGTGATAACTGGAGTAGCCTTGAGAGGGACAGTGAGTGTACATTTCCCTTGTGCTTATAGTGCCTCAAGCATGAAGAGCTGATGTATGAGGTGAGCGTGCCTTGTGTTCTGCAGTATTAATGGAAAACAATTTGCTTACAGGAGGAACCCTAACTCTTGAATTTTATCCCTTCTTACCAGGGACTTCCTCACAGTGTAGCAGGCAGCTGCTGTAAAATAATTAGGTCTTTCCCACAGACAGGTTTTTAATTAAGTCACACTTCAGTTTCCTGTCTAGGTAAGACTGCCCAGCTTCAGAGGGAAACACATCCTCAGCTGGCTGATGTGAACTATTTTGGTGACCTAGACATGACCCCAACCTTTTCTATTGACTAAACACTACATGGGCAGAACAGATAAATTCTGTGTGTGAAGCTGCTCCCCTTTTACAGGGCTGAATTTGCCAGGACAGCCCAGCAGCTGACCCCAGGGGCTGGGGCTGGATCTGCTTTGCAGCTGAGCTGGTGAGACCCCAGGCCTGACTGAGGTTGTCCTTCCAACACTAAAACCTCACAGCATCAATGCTGTGGACACCCAGTGCCAGTGCAGTCCCCACCTCTGCTCCACACACTCCACGAGGAGCCTGACCAGGTGGGAGATGGTGCATGTGTCCATGGCTCCGTGTGAGGACAGGGCTGAGCGTCTCTGTGGCCTTGGCCATGGGCTGGGAAGGTCCATGCTGGAAACCACTGCTCGTGGGGAGGATCTCATGCCAGCAGGGCCATGGGCAGCTGCATGTGCAGCTCAGTGCCAGGGGCTGGGAGCTGCTGTTGGCACCACACCCCCAGTTGCTCCACCTGCTCTGTAGAGCCTCTTAGGAGTGGCACCAAGGACAGGAAATACAGTTCAGACTGGAGCAAAGCTCCAGCTACTCCAGGTACTGAGTGTAGGAGGAACTCTCAAAGGACTCCAGAGAGCTTTGTGCAGGCCAGTTGTTCTTGTTACGGGGTGATCCAAGAGTGGATTTTTAATGTGCGTGAGCAGCAAATGGCTCTTAGCCCATCTGTAGTAAAATCCTGGCAGTAAAACCTCTCCCTGCAGTGGTAGGCTGTGTGCTGCCCTGCTCCTGGCTGTAACTGATTCCATCATGGACCTTCTGTGTGTTCTAGGTAGGGAAAGTGTTTACTGTGCCCCTCTGGTGTCACTGGAGCTCGGGGGCAGGGGGGACATGTGGCTTTATATGGGACATGGTGATCAAAGTCCAACGTGGGTATGGGGTAGATGTGGTTTTGCCTGCTTATATTTTGGTAACATTATTAAAGCAGCAGCACTTCTCCCCTCCTGTGAAAAGCAACTCTTAAATGGGGGGAGTGTATTAATTTAATGATACTTAAATTGCCAAGATCTGTCTTCACTTCCATATAAGAAAACAAAAAGTGCAGTACAGTCACATCAGGCAGTTAAATTGTGGATGACCCCATCGAGTCTGTCCCGAGTCGTGTGGCTCATTCAGAAGGGATGCAGTGAGCAGAAACAACGCAGGAACGTGGGCCTGAGTAAGCAGATCCCTTTGGAAATCAGCTGAGAGCAATGAGCTGGGATAATGGAGCTGCACAGACCCAGCCTAAGCCAGTGCAAGCACAGGGGAAATCTCCAGGCCTGCTGCACGTCCAGCGCAGCCCGGGCTGTGTCGGGCCAGCTCTGCAGCCAACACCAACAACTGCAGGAGGCAGGACAGCCTTCCCCACATCTCTGCAGCATTACCTCAACCCCCCAGAGCTCCTCCTGACCTGCTGGCATGAACCACTCGTTCTCATGTTTGCAATGCTGCATTCACACACCCCAAGTGCCATCAGGAAGGATGGCGCAGAGGGAAGCGTTTGTAAAGATCTGAAGATCTGTCGTGTATTGTTTGTCAATATTCATCAAGGAAAATCTGCTTTTAGAAAAGGGGCCAGGATGCTGGCAGGTTAGGGGTGTAACAATCCTGCCTGCCAAGTGCAGGATCACTGACATTTTTTGTTGGTTTTTTTGGGTTTTTTTTTTTTGGTTGGGCAGTAAATCATTTTAACAGTTTAATAAATATTTCTGAAAAACACGCATTTCTGCAAGACTTATGTCTTTTTTTTTTTTTGTGGAAAGTAATACCATCCATTCTTGGGGATGCAGCTTATGGATCTGTCTGTGTACAACTTCCTGGAAATACAGCCTCAAACCAGACAAGGTTTAGGACAGAGCCATTCCAAGACTGATGAAATACAATTTAAAATACATTATATATTTAGGAATGGCTTATGATGACAAAGAACATGACAGAACCTTGTCTAGAAAGTACTGTAAGCTCCTTAATGGAAGAGGTGTGTCTGTATATACACATCCTGGCCCTGAAAAAGATGTTTTGCCCTCTGTTTTCCCCCATTCAGCTACAACCAGCAGCAAGCCCAGTTTCCAGAATGGATTTAAACCCTGTGTAGAAGGCTGAGGACAGAGTGGGTGCAGCTGCAACCACATTTACTCATGACACCCTCCTTCAGTGACTGTCCATGGATTCATCAGGAAAATGAGGCATTTTCTGACGTGCTCACTGTCCTGTGGTGCACATTCCTCTGTACAAAGGAGTTTCATCCTCCCATGTCATAGACAATGGATTGGTTCCATGTTTCTCTCTCACCTGGCAGAACTAGTTAAGGACACAGTATCAGTAAAGGTCTTGCCTGTCCCAGTGTCTTCACAAAAGTGAAGCCACTTCCCATCAGCTTCTGTTTTGGGGCACAGAAGTTTCAGAAGTTTGTTGCTATTCCATTCCTGTGTCTCCAGCACGGGACTGTTTCATAACAAGCAAGTGGACATCTGGCACACGGATAACTCCTGACCCAGGCAGCCACACAAGGTGTGTGCTCGGCTCAGGGGGATGCCTGTACACACGGTGCATTTCAAAAACAGTAACACAAAAGTTTATTTTCTCTAAAGAACAACTCAACACACATCTGAACTGTAGGAACCAAACCATAGAGAGCTGCTGGCAGCAGAGTCACAGGCACAAGGTGGCAACACCACAGCTTGTTCTGGGAGTGCTGTCACAGCCCCGAGCTGCTGTAAGGGTAGGTCACACACCCCAGGGACAAGGCACGGTCACCTATCGGTGCTTATCATCATCTCTCTGCTTCTTGGTATCTCTGTCCCTGCTCCGGTCTCTATCCCTGTCCTTCCTGTCTCTGTCCTTCCTTTCCCTCCCCCTGCTCCTCTCCTCTTTGGAGTCTCTCTCTCTCTCACTGTCACCCCAAGCCCACGACCTCTCCCTTTCTGGCCAGCGTTTGTCCCTGCTCCTCTCGTGGTCCCGGTCCCTCGTTCTCCAGTCCCTCGTTCCCTCACGAGACCAGTTTCTTTTCTCTGATGATCCTTCTCCATAGAAATCATTTTTCATGTTTGGCAAATTGATGGGCTTTCGGAAAGGTCTGTCCCGTCCTCCGAACCGCAGCTGCCCGGATTCTTTTTTGCCTCCAAACCCACCCCCAAGCCTCCGGGGAATCCATCCTTTGAGAGTTCTTTCCAGTTCAAAGTCTACAAAGATCTCATGTTGGTCGATGACCAGCCTGTTGGCATCTCTGTGGGCCTTCAGCAGCGCACGCTCCTCTTTGTACTCAATAAACGCATAACCCTTGGAAAATCCCGTGACCAGGTCTCGCACCAGACAGATCTTTCTGATGTCTCCATAGCGGGAAAAAACCTCCTTTAACTTCTCTTCTGTGGTCTGAAGATTGAGCCTTGCCACGAAGAGGGTGAGGTGAGGATCTCCCGTGACGCCCTTGTTGGGTACGTACCGTGCCAGCATCGCCCGCCATATGGCCCGGTCGTGGGGCTCCTCGTCCGTGCCATCGATGCTGCCAGCCTTGAGGGGGTCGTACTCCTTCGCTATGGGAGCCCAGTCAGCCATTGTCTAGTGGGGGAGAACACACACGGCACAGACTCACGGTTGTGTCAGAACAGCCTGTGCAAGAATCGCTTCCAGCACTGCTGCACTGTGTTCATCCCACAAAGTGTGACACACGAAAATAAACCAGCCGTGTCGCTGTTGTTCGAGTCCACATGCCGGGACAGAGCCGCGTCGGGAGCCGCATCTTCCCCTGGCCTACCCCGGCCTGAGGGGCCCGGCCTTCCCCCGCGGGCCCTGCCCGGCCCGGCCGAGGAGGCCCCTCAGCCCCGCTCCCGCCGCCGNGGAGGAGGAGCTGGAGGAGGAGGAGGAGGATGAGGATGAGGAGGAGGATGGCGGCCCGGAGAGCGCCCTGGAGAAGAGCCCGTTCCAGCTGACGGCTGCAGATGTCTACGACATCTCCTCCGTGGTGGGCCGGGACCTGCTGCAGCTCCGCGCCGGGCCGCAGCTGCCCGCCGCCCGCGCCCGGCTGCAGTTCAGGATCGTCAGGGTGCTGGAGATGCTGGAGGCGCTGGTGAGCGAGAGCAGCGTGGCCGAGGAGCAGCTGCGGCGGGAGCGGGACAGCCTCCGGCGGGAGCTGGAGCAGCTGCGGGCGGCGGCCCGCGGGAGCGCCCCGCAGGTGGGTGCGGGACTCGGCCGGGACACACGGGACTCGGCCGGGACACACGGGACACGGCCGGGACACACGGGACTCGGCCGGGACACACGGGACTCGGCCGGGACACACGGGACTCGGCCGGGACACACGGGACACGGGCCCCTTCCCCAGCACGGGCACACCACGCGCGGGTCGCGGAGCGCACCCAGAACCACACCGGATGGGTCGGCCGATATTTGTGGTATCTTTTGTGTCAGCAGGACGAGTTTCACAAAGTCACTTCCCGTCTCTGGCTATGAAAGCCTGAAAGCTCTTTCCTTCGGGGTGGTCGCAGTGCTGTGGGTTCCTTGCTCCAGTTTCACTGCAGTGACTGAGCCATCAAAGTTGGGTCAGTCACGCACAAAGACATGCACAAAGTTCAGAGAGTACAAACCCACCGCGTTCAGCTCTTGCACAGCACCGGCCCCATAGAGACAACTGTATGCAAACACTGAGGCTTTGTTACCCCCTGTGAGGGATATTGATGTCTTGATTACTACAAAGGTTTTAAATCAAAAAAGGCGAGTTCAGTTCTCACCTTTCTTTGACATGGAATTTTGGTGTGGCATTAGATGGCTCAGCCTCACTCATCATCTGAGAACAATCTGATAAAAGCATCTTGACAACTAAATTGCAAACTCTTCGGGACAGAGACTTTGCTTTTAACTGTGGTCAGAGCTTGTCACAGTTGTGGCCTATACTTGGCTGGGGAACACAGTCACTAAGGGAATACAGAAATATGAAGAACTATAATTAACTGCTTGGAAAAAAAAAAATCAGGATTTTGATGAATTCATACCAGTTCTAAAAATTCCAAATTTATACAATCCAGGTATCTTACTCTCTGAATGCTGAGTTTTTTGAGAGGTTACAAGATCCACCACTGTTTATTTTACAGCCCAGCCTTGGACCAGATCAAATGGTGATAGACCTCACAGACCCCAACCGGCCCCGGTTCACGTTACAGGAGCTCCGAGACGTATTGCAAGAGAGGAACCAGCTGAAAGCTCAGCTTCTGGTAGTGCAAGAGGAGCTGCAGTGCTATAAGAGGTAAAGCTTGAAGTCAGCAGAGAACTAATACTGCTAATAACAAGTACTTCATGTCTGGGAAGCTTATCAGGTGAGAGTCTTGCAGGTTTGGGCCCCTAGGTCAGGATAGGCACTGTCCAGGTATGTAAGTGACCCCTGTGCTCCCCAGAGCATACAAGTGAGCAAAGAAAAATGGGGGAACAATGAAGTCTCTATGCAACACGATTTAAAAACCAAACTCCCTTTTCCTCTGCACAGTTCTCAGCCCATTCCCATAATTGTCCCACTCTCAGCCTACGCAGAGTTACTCCCACTCCACATCCAGGCTGGGTTCTCGTACACAGGAATTCATCTGTGCAGTCACAGCAGCTGCACACACACTGTGTCTAAAGCCACACTACATACCAAAAAGCACGGGGGGTTTCCAGCTCAGCTTCAGTCAAAGTTTCCTTCCTCCTGCAGCACGATGCTGGTTCATCTCTGGTCCTTCACTCCCACGGGGGTGTGCCACTGATCTAGAAACAGAATATTGAGCTCTTTCATCATTCATGATAAGCTGCGGGGTTTTTAAGACTGCAAACAGAGGGTTGTGTAAGACCCTTGAAGTGTGCAAAGCAAGTGATTTCAGAGAAGGGTTTGGTCTTTCCTGAAGGGAGAGTCAGTGTGAGTCAAAGGGTGGGATGTGGGAAGGGTCTTGATCTACAAGATCTGTACTACAAATTCATTCACCCCAAAGGCTCTCCTTCCCAACCTCTGTTCCCTCTCATCAGGTTGGATTATAAACTCTTTGGGTCAAGAAATTTCTTCTTAATCTAGACCCAAAATGTCTGAGCACATTAGGTTTCATTTGGGATATCTCAGCAGCACCCTCCTGGATACAGCGAGCCCGCCCTTTGCCTTGTCTGTAACAGGCAGGTTAAGCCAAGAAGTTACACTTCAATCCAAGAATTTACAAACTGCCTGACAGCACTTCCCCAGCTCAGCTGGCTGCTTTGCTGTGCAGGAGTGGAATGGCTTCTTGCTTTGATTTCCCAGCTGTTACACAGTTTAGTACAGGCCAAGTTAAAAATGTAACAGTGGGAATGTTTTCAGGTTTTTAGTGATCTGAGTCACAGTGCTGTGCACCAAGAGCAGGGCAGGGCTGCTTTTCAGGTCGAGTAATTTGTGAGGTTATCTCCTCAGAGGGTTACAGCTTAAGCCAAAACCCATTTTCCCTCTAAACAGTCACATAAAATCCTAATTGTAATTGTAGTAAAGAGTAATTGTGCCGGAGAAGAGGATAAATATATGTTCTAAAATGCCTTGTGTACATTGGAAATAAGCTCTGCATAACAAGGTAACAAACATCTCAGAGACTGGCTCAAAGTGACTGGTGATGTTTGGGAGCTGCATTTTTCATCATGATTTCTGGGTAGAAGTTACTATGCAGATGTTAGAGCTCTGCAGTGTCACCCAACAGCTCATTGTCTCATTTAGCCAAGAGAGTCTGCCTCAGAATTACCCCGTGCCTGGTGTCACACCAGTTTTGAAGAGCTCTGTGTTTTTATTTCCGAATCCAGTTGAGTGTTGCTTGGCTACTCAGCCTGCAGCTACTGCAGTCACAGGCTTTGATCCACTGAGCTCTCCAAATGACTGAGGTCAGCTCAGGACACGCTGTGAAAACACTGAGTGTGCAGGGTGGGAAAATCTCACCCTGTTCCAGGCAGGGAAAACACCCTTTGGTCAAACCGAAACTGTTGCCTGGAGTAGGCGGTTACAGCTTCTGGAGCGTAGAAACACCAAAGTGGGGTGGCAAAATCTAGAGCTGAGGCAAAGCCTTTCTTCTCTCCTCTGTAGGGTGGAAAGAGGAACAGGCACCTGCCTTGCAGGGGAGCAGGGAACCTCCCATCTGTTCCCAGGCCTGCTGTGAGCCTGGGTGGCCGCGCTGGAGGTACCACACATCCACCCCTGCAGAAATTCACCATTTGTGTCCACACCATCCTCCTACCCTTGGACTTTTGCACAAATCCAAGTGTGATTACACTTCCCTTTCACCCCCATTATGATTTGCCATTTTTTTTTCTCTGTGGAGAAGTCAGCTTGTTACTTTTTTAGTGTTCTCATTAAAGCATAACCCTGGCACCATTACATTGCTGTATTTAGGGATAATAATTCATTATTTTAAGTTCACTACAAGGAAAAGGCTGGGCTGCCATCCCTGTCCTGTGAACACTCATTCACCCATGTCCAGTGAGAGGTCTAACTCATGCACTGTCACACTCTGCACAAACCCACAAAAAATAAACAAAACCATTTATATTCCCAGTGGGATCATCTCACAGAAAAGGGACCAAACTGAAGAACTGGACAAAGAAGCCAGTGGCAGCAGTGCTGGCACCAGAAAGGACAGTGAAGAGAAGACAATCATCAAAAGGCTGTAAGTTCGTCTGCAGCTTTTGGGGCAGAATTCGTGAGAACATGGCCCACTCCTTACACAGTGAATCCAGGGGTGGATGCTGAACTTTAGCCTGGTTGGCTGGATATTGTTCTCTGCTGTCCATGTAAAGTTAAAAACCTGATAAAGCAATCTCTTCCTGGGGAAAAAGCACTACACAGGAAAGCCACCTCCACCCAGGCAAGCAGGGAGTCACTTTTTTCCTAGGAAAAGCAAGCATTCCTGAGCAAAATGATTCAATACTTGCCTTCCCTGCCAGCCCCTCAGGGCTGTGCTGTGGGAGCACCCCAGCTGGCCCCAGGCTTTGTTTACATTGTCCACAAAAGCCACGAGCTCAGGGTCTGTCCCTAAAGTCCCCCAAAATAGCACATTAACAGGGCCAGCCCCCTGCCTGTTCCTTGTGTTCCAGTTGTACATTATTGTTTCCTTTCTGCTATTGATTTTTTTCTTTTTTTTTTTTAGGTTTTCTTTTAAACATGGAAAATGAGCATCCTCAAGGACTTTGCTGCTGGTGAGAATGGCACTGATGAGCCTCAGAGCCGTTGGAAAGACAATGATTGGAAGCAGCAGCATCACTCCTACTGTAGAGAATGAGCAAACTCATTAAAATCATGTTGTATAATATTCTTTCATAATAGATTTTACTCTGCTTTTTCAGAAACTGTTTGAAACAGACACTTTTTGTATTTCTTACTGTCAGACATTATCCATGTGTAGAAAATAAAATGTTTATACAAAGCTGGGCTTTATTCTTATTAAAAGAGCCTGTGATGATCTGTACTACAGCTTATCCTATCCAGCTATCAAAACATTCAGCACACATTATTTTGTAAGATGCAGATAATAGAGACATGCCATTCACAAGTGGTTGCTTGGGGGTGAGATGAACAGTGGAGGAAAGCACAGCAAAGGAAGAAAAGCTGCTGTAATTGGGCTCTGCCCACATGAAGGGCTGAGGTGCAGGCAGTGCTCAGACTGGAACAGATGCACCAAACATTTCATTTCTGACAGCTGAAGGTCTCCTGTGGTAGGGAGTTGTGTTTTGCATAAGCTCTGTTCTTTCAATCACCTGCCACAAGCTGTGTATTGGCCCCAGTAATGAGATTTAGCACCGGTGGAAGCATATAGGGCAAACAGGAGTGGGAAAAGAAGCTTGAAAGACACCAATTAGGTTCTCCATTTGGAAAGGTAGAATATCCAGAGCAGAAGTCTGAACAGTCATAAAAGAAGCAGTGACAGGTATCAAACTGTGATCTTACTTTCTTCAGAAATAAAAGCAGGCTCTGAAGTCTTTTGATTCCTTCTCCTACACTGGCAGCATGAAAAATGTAGGGCACTTCACACATCTGCTCAGCTGCACAATGTGGATGGATGTGGCTCAGCAGAAGGCAGAGCTGCAGCCTCCCTTCAGAGGTCAGGAACAGCTGTCTGTTAGCAAGGCCACACCACAGGTGGCTGACCCGAGCCAGCTGGTTTAGCCAGGGCACAGAACCACCGACGTCCTTTTGCCATCTTCAAAATATCAATAAGCCTTGGCCATGCCCTCATTGTGTATTTTCTAGAACATGGCAGCAGGGAAGGCAGTTACTGCATGGCCTGAGCAGAGGCTTTGTGCACAGAAAAAAATGAAACAAAGAAACAATCAATCAGCAACAGCCAGGATGCACCTCTGAGCTGAAGAGAGATGCTTACATGTGATCTGAATTCCATCCTCTTCTATGGCTTATCCAGGGATGTATTTTCCAATCTCCTTTAAAAAAAAGCAGTTTAGCTCCCAACCCAAGGGTATCTTTCCCTGTGACACCTTGTTAGAAGATGAAGCCTTCCTGTGAGGCACGGAGATAAACACCCAAATGACACATTCCTGTGAGAAATACACTGAGATAGATCTCCAGATCTCTGTATGTGTGCCTAGAAAAGTAAAGGATACAGATGCAGTGCAACATGAGCTTTATTTCCATCCTCCAACGCAGTGCTACTCAATTACCAGTTAAGCTTTCAGAGAAGACATTTTCTTTCTATGTAAAACAGGGAGATCTTTCCCCTTTCTTGTTTACAAAAGTGATGCTGAAGTACAGAGGTTTTAAGCTATTCAACCTGATAGAGAACACGTAAATGTTTAAATAAAATTAAAAAAATGTATTCCAATTTTGACTTAAGGGAAGTGCTCTAGTTTAACAGGACACT
The DNA here is from genome assembly GCA_013400635.1 of Hypocryptadius cinnamomeus. Lineage (NCBI taxonomy): Eukaryota > Metazoa > Chordata > Aves > Passeriformes > Zosteropidae > Hypocryptadius > Hypocryptadius cinnamomeus. Next base: position 9,366 of record VYZP01035224.1, on the reverse strand, counting down.
GTACACATTGCTGAGGTCTCTGTTACTGAGACCAGAGAAAAATCAGTGCCAACTCAGACAAGTTGACCAGCGAGGCTTACCTGAAACTCAGTACATGTAATGTAACAGGTCTCCAGTTAATTCTTCAGAAATGGGAAAATACCCAGGCTTGCTCTGACGAGTTTCCCTTGTGTGAAGCAGTAAATAATATAAAGCATTTAATAGCTAATGATTTTCACAGCTTTCTTTCAAAATGCTCATAAAACTGCAATGGAGACAGGTAGTATAGCAGCCGTTTCATCAATAATAAATATATTCTTTATTTTACAGAGACATTGTCTTCAAGTTTTTAATTTAAAAAATACATCACTAAGCCACCTCTCTTGCTGCTGGAGCACACAACCAGGATGTTGTTGCTATCTGACCTATCACATAGGCAAGCATAAGATTGTCTAGAGGGCATTCAGCTGGAACAGCAGCAGCCTTCAAGACATGAGGAATAGAAGACATTAACAGAGCCACAGATCCCTTGCTGACATCTTCCAGCAGCAAGCGTGGCTGATGGCTCACAGCCATTTCCATCTACACACATGCCAAGCCTGCCTTGGCAAAAATTCCAACTGGTAAGAATTCCTCTTTAACATAAAGGACCTGCATTGTATTGCCTGCCTATACCCCAGATTTGGCTCTCCAACAGAAACATCCAAACATCCACGAGATGCCAAGCGCTCGACTCCCATGTGAGACAGTGGGACCAGGCTGTGCTGGACACACCTACAGGACCAGGCAATAAGGAATCTACTTTCTTCACTGCATGAACTCCATCACTACAGTTTGAAGCTGCATATGAAGATGACTCCTATTTTTGGAACCACTATGCTCTACTTCAAGCATTCACAGTAAATAAATAGCTTCTGATGTGGCTAATTAGCATAGGAAGGTAATATAAAAATTTTTTTGAGAGTTTTTACTTCTTTAAAATCCTCTGGGAGACACCTCCAAGAATCAGCCATCGACTATAAAAAAGGTACCTTCTCAAAGTTTAGAAAATAAGTAATGTCAAACATTAATTCTCACTGTGAAGTGCTATCTTCACATCTGTAATCAGTATCAACCCAGTCTATCAAAATTTATCCTCATTTGGCTGGGAGTAATTTCTCCAAAGGAAGCAGTCAATCTGACCATCCTTTTCCCTCAGTGCCAGTGCATTTGAAGTTCATTGCCAACAGAATGTATGACACAGGAGAAACTGGATTCCTACCACAAATTATTTGAGAATGACAGTAGCATCCATCTCAGAGAAGCCTGTCTGCACTGGGCTGTGAAAAGCAGTCTGACAGGCAGTCAAGCCACTGGATGACCGAGTCAGAGTACAGCAGTACTTCTGTCATAAAGCCAAGTTCAGCACCCCAAAGTGGGGCGTGAGATTTCCTTGCAAAAGCAGAAGCACAACCCCAGTGATTCAATTTCTGTGCAAGTCTTTCACTGCTCAAGTGGCACTGGTCACTATGCAGAAGCATTCGAATTTTAAGGAGGGTTTTCCTTTTATGATATAAACGTTTTGGCAACCTAAGATCAATTATTCAAGCCTGCCTGGAAAACTGTAATAGGTATTTAAATACTGCAAAGCAAAAAGGCAGTTTTTAAGGAGCTTGGAAGACCATAAGCCATCCACTAAGAAAGCTGAGGGAAGTGAGGGCAGGAAAAAAAAATGCACTGACTCCTTGTAGAACACTCAGTCCAAAAATAAAAACCCCAAAACAAGGAAGATGAATTAGTGTTTCAGCCACGGGTGAGCTTCAATGGAAGCTTTGCTTCTGTCTCCATAGTCGTACAACAGCTCTTCACCTGCCTTAATGTCCCTGGAAGCTATGAGGATGAGATGAGGCACACCATCGATGTCGTGGAGCTTGGTCTGACAATTGCCACACTTGCTGTGATTAATGAGCCTTCCCAGGCGATTCGTTTCTTTCGTAGCATCGACACTGAAAGAGCAAGAACAGAACGTGGATTGTGCCTGGGACAGGGGCTTTGTGGACAAAGCCCAAAGTGCAAATCACACCAAGAAGGAGAAATCCACACGAGTCTTGAAAAATTAAGGAGAAACAGAATATTATCAAGTTACATTACAGAACAACCATGATTAAATATGCAGCCATAATATGGCAAGGCAAACTGAAACAACTCTGGGAGATTTTTAAGTTAGTACAAAACCCAGAAAATGACTTTGGACTGTTTGAGCTGCCTGTTTCCAGGAATAGCAGAATCCAGATGTGAAAAAAATTATAAAGCTTGGACTGAAGTGGGTGTCAGAGACTAGAGCAACAGGGACACCCAAAGTTGAAAGAAACATTCCTCTTCCAGGGAGTCTGTCCATCCTGCTTTCCAAACCAACTCCTTGCAACTCAGATAAAGGAGTCCATTTTACAAGAGGATAAATTCAGGCAGAAGACCACTGCAGAACTACAAGCCTCATCCAAGCAGAGCAACACTCCACATAGCTTGTGCTGTACTTCAAAGAAGAGGGCTTTGAGTCACCTACCATTCCTCATAGCCCAGATGTATAGGAGGCTCTCAGACCATGGATCAGTGCTCCAAAAGATTTCATAATTCACAGTTCCCATTAAAAACAAAAAATTTGCATGAAAACAAGAAAAGAATTAGCAGCATTCAAAGCCTCTATCAATAGAAACTTGAGCTTACCAGTAGGTTTTGCTGAGGTACTGGAAATAGTACATGTAGCAGCCTGTGGATGGGTCTTGAGCATACACAGCCTCTCGTTTCTTGGCATCAGTGATCTCGATGAGATCCCCGTGATATTCAACCACAAATTCTCCTCGATTAAAATGTTTAGTAGCAATTACTCCTCTCCCTTTGCCATCAATGTAATCAATCTGTTGAGTTGAAAAGAAAATACTTTCTCATTTCCCAGCTGATTTACATCATTGCAGATATGCTGATTACTAGGAAATGATTTGTCACTAAAAAACTGCTGCAAAAGGGAATTTGTGTGTACTGCAGACAAAGCTGTAGAAGCACAATGAGTGGTACTGTGGAAGAAATGCAAGATGAGTTTGGGACACAGTCTGAGTTACTGGGTAGCTGGACACAAAGTCTTCCAATCAAAGAACTTAGGAGTGCATTTCTGTGAAGACCTTAAAACCCCCTCAGTATTTATAACTGAGGCTGCACAGACATATCCTTCAGAGGCCAACATTGCTCACTAGAAGGAAGGACTGTGTTCCAGTTCTCCTGCATTTTCAGGGAATTGCAGGGTCCTGAGACTGAGTTCTGCCATCTGTTTAAATAGATTAACATCAAGACACTGTGTAATAAACAGTACATGACTACTTAGGTTGGCACTGCTATTACCTTCATTCCTTCTTCTTTCCCACTTGTAATCAGCTCATCTATTTTCCTCCTTTCCTCAGTCTGCAGAAGAAACAAGAAAAAACAAAACCACAGTATTATTGATAGCTTTTGTAGCTTCTTCTAGAGCTGGAAGGAAATTACCCACCAATGACACTCATTGTTCCAAACCATATCATATTTCCAGCAAACTGAACAGCAGAAAGACAGATTTCTGCCCCCCAAAACACATAAACAGCTAGATTCTGTTCTAAACTGGACCAGCCTTTCCAAATTTTAAGCATGTTCTTAACAATACTTCAAGTGCACAACTTTATTTGTATTTGGAATGGAAACCATAGTTAAACACTTCCCCAAATTTTCAGCTAATCAGACATGTTATAGGTAATGTCATTTTAACAAGAAGCACTACCTCCAATTCAGATTTGCTCTTCCTGGAACTTCTTCTAACAGGGTAATAATCTGTCACTTTTCGGTTTGGTGTTCTTCCTTGTGTTCTAAGGAGGAAGAAAAAGAGAACACACACACATTTCAGACTATTTGTTAAGTTACACTGCTAGAGCAAAGGTATGTGCAAGAAATTTTTATTTGAGCCTGGTAAGTTGAAAGGTGATCAATATGAATCAGTGTTTTTTATCATTACTCTTAGCTTCAACCCACAGCTACACCCCTTTTCTTCCCCACACTGTTTCCATTCCTCCAGTACTAATTCTTGAACAATACAAGTAAGATGTCGTTGGAAATCAACTGAAGGTCACATTACAAGTCTGGGGCCCCCTACGTGCCTTGCCAGAAGGCACTCAAAAATTTAGGTCACGAAAACTGCTTGGCAAGGAATTCATTAATGTTAGGTCACATTACTCTGATACCAAGAGAAAGAGTATCAGCTCAGCCAGGAAGCCTCCAACTGCTCTGTTTCTCACAAGACACATTCCCATTTGTCCACAGGAAAGTAGGTCTTAATGGCTCATTAATTTCTTTTTTTCCATAGGTGACCAGCAAATGTTTCTTGTGATAGAACAATAGAACACATTAACCTTGCTTTCAAGACAAACAAGTCCTCTGCAAAATAGGTACTTAAGATGCTATTTTAGGGTTTTTAAAGCGTGATATTCTTGAGAAAACAAAGAGCTGTCCTTTCCTAATTCCACAAATCACTTACTTTTTCCTTGGTCCTCGTTTTGCTTTAACCATCTTCTTCTGAGCTGGCTTTGCATTGGCCTCCTCAGCACAGTCTGCAGGCAGGGGAGTCTTTTGGGTTTCCACAGTTTCTTGGTTTTGATCAGAGGAGGGCACCGAAGGATTGCACCCACCCTCCTTATCCTTCTGGTCTTCTGGTTTCACAGCACCTTCAACTATTTTGCCACCATTTTTTTTTCCTGGTGACAAGGAAATCGAGTAAGGCTCTGAACTTAGGGCCAACTATACCCAAGTGCTTTAAATGAATTCCAGTGGTTTAGAGCTCTGTCAAATGAAAAAAAGGACAGCAATGACCCTGCACTGCTGGGCTCAGCAGCTGCAGATGTTGGTACCAAGTGGCCAATGCCACCCAAGATAAATCCATGGGAGCTAAAGGGCTGGCACTGACAAGAAATCTACACTCCCCAAATGTTGTTTTACAAACAACATTTACTTGGTTTTTTGCATCCTACCCCTATACGACCACATCCTCCTCCTCAGACAACTGACTCAGAGGTAGGTGAGAGTGGTTTAAAGCCCAATAACGTTTTTATGTAGAGTAAATCATCAGGTTTAACAGTCCCATCTGCTGAGACAGATGTTTCAGTCTCACTGGAGAAAAGAAGCACGGCTGCAAGGCCTCAGCAGTGGGACAAGCTAAAGCTATCTTCACTTCCTTGTCAAAACCGGGGAGCCATATTAGGAACTAAAGGCCCCAAGTTTCCAGAAAGACTGACACTCCCTGCATCAAATGGGACCGAAAATACCTGCTTGTAAAAGTGTTTGCATCAAAGTGTTTTGACAAATTACCAAGGCTGTTAAATGCACCTTTAAACACAAGCCAGATGGGTTTTCCTCCCCTCCATAAACTGACAGAACACTCCCATTTCTAGTCACTGTGAAGCCTGGCACTCAGCATCCACAATTTGGGCTCCTCCTCACTGCTTTTATTTCTTGATGAAAATGTCAGAATTGGGGGGGGTGGGAGCACATTCACCAAGATAAGCAATCCAAAGCTCAATCTTACCAGCTCCTTTCCTGTAGGTGTCCTTTAGTGTTTTGCCCTGACATTTCACCTCGTGATACATGACAGAGTTTTCTTCTTGAAGCGGGGGGCGAGCACCAGGAGCTTTGTTGGGATTCAGGTAGCTGTAGATTTTGGATTGACCAATAAACACATTCTCCTAAAACAGACCCACACAAAATATCAGTTCAGCACAGAGATTCCAGGAACCTCAAGCTGGCATCCACAACAGTCTGCAGCAACCAGGGCTGACAAGGTGATTGTGCTGATGCAAATTACACTGTTTGAAGCATCACCCTCACTGAGGTTGTGATTTCTAAGTGAAAACATAACAGTGCTGAGCACTGAGAGCTTAAATAATAAAATGTGGCAGGATGGGGTAGTCATAGCTAACTCCAGCCTCCACCCTTGTGCTTCACAGTATGAACTTTGGTGCTAAAAAAAACCCCAAGCATGAGCTCCTGGGGAGGAAGGCAGCCTCAAAGAGCACAAGCCAAAAAAAATATGAATAGTGCAGCAAAAATTGCCCAGGCCCAGCACAGAGCTCTTACAGCCACAGAAGTATGAGCTACCCAGCTACTCTCAGGAGGTGTCAAATGTTGTTGCAGCAAATTATACGCTCAACTGAGCAGCACAGGAATCAGTTTTACAGCCTACCTTGAGTGACACCTCTCAGCAAAGCATGGCAGATAAACAGTGCTGTATTTCATCCATTATATGACATAAAAATAAAGTGTAATGGTTGTGTATGGCAAAAAAGGCCCATTAAAGAGTCTATGCAAAGCCCAGTCAGGAAAATGGCAAAACCCTCTGGCATGGCCAGACACCAGAGCCCGGGGTTTGTTCACTGGCTCAGGCTCCAAGATGCCAACAGTGAGCAGTGTCAAATTTAGCAAAGATTAGTGGAGTCCTGTCACCTTTGCTTTCACAGCCTCCTGCCACCTGGCTATGTTTGCCTGTGCAGGGTATGTCAGGCACGTTCCAACCGTGAAATCTCAGTGTCTTGACAAACAGATGCAACTTGAGCAGAATGAGTTTTTCTTGGCTATAGTTTGACTCAACCAAAAGCAGTTTTCAGACATTGCATGCCAGTTAAAACAACAAAAATATGCATCCATTTTCTTAGAAAAGCAAGGAACAAAAGGTCCTAGTAGTTTAAAAAAGATAGCTCAAATATAGCTGACTAAACAAATACCTCAGCATTTCAGTCACAGACACTGAAAAAGTAAACAAAGTACACAATAGAACAGATAGGATAATTTTAATAATTAACGTGGTCATGAATAACAAACTTCCTATGTACATAATTCACACTAAATCAGACCAGTTAAAGGCTCAAATCTTAGTCCACAAATAAACTACTAAAGATTGAGATTACAATGGAACAGCCTGAGAAAAAGCAAATCAGACAGACACTCCCTGACCTCCAATATTTCTGAAAGGCCTATGAAAGGCAAAACTTGCTTATTAAAAAACCGGGGCTTCAAAGCATAAAATACTATTAAAACATTCTGTTTTAACAAATGCAAGCAATGAACCCTGAGCTTCAAAATCCTCAAGATTTAGTAAGAAGTTTAAATATGGGCGTTTTGGGAGAAAGCCCAAAGCAGTGAACAGCAGTCCACCTGCCAGCTGAGCCTTCAGGCTTTGAATACACCATGAACAGGAAACGAACAACTATTTTTCCAGCACAGCTTCCTCCCTTCATTCCCAGCTCCCTGCCTGCTGTGCTCTTGGCGCAACCGAGATGCCGCTGCCACGTCTTTGTCTGTGCCAGGCTTCAGACCCCGGAGAGCAGAGATTTTCTCAGCGCAGCAAAACACGAAAGGCTGGCTGCTGAGGGGCTCCGCGATTTAATGCAATAGCCACAACTATTTCCATTGGGAGTTAAAGGCAAAGAGAGAAGCAGCCTCCGGCCAGCTGCCTATGACAGAACTACAGGACGGGGAAGATGGCACGGAGGGAATGCCGAGCTTAGTGCCTGTCTGCGGCAGGGCACAGGGAAACACGGAAAGAGTCCGACTGTACCTAAACTTAACCGATTTCTGTATGATTGGAGGGGCTCCCGAAGGCCCGGGCCCCGCGGCTCCCCGGGACAGCCCGCACCCCGGCTCGCCCGCACCNAACCGCTCCGCAGGGAGACGCCGCGTTACCCTTGGCAACCCCATTGGCTTAACGTCCTGCCAATCATCGCGCTCAGGCCTCTGATTGGCGCAAGCGGCCATAACCCGCCCTCCCCCTGTCACACCGCGGTGGCTGCGGCTCCCGGGAACAGGGTTTAAATGTGTGTTCGCTGGGCGCTGATTGGTCTGTGCCGAGGGCAAGCAGCGCTCTGATTGGCGGCCCGGCAGGGAATGCCCCTCCCGCGGCCGGGCCGCGCCACGTGGGTGGGAGCGCGCGGGAGCGGGACCCTCCGGGCCGAGCGAGCCCGCGGAGCGCGGCGGAACCGGTGGTACCCCCGCCCTGCCCGCTCTGCCGGTGCACCGGCACCTCCCGCCGCCAACGCCGCCTCCCTCCTGCACCTCTCCGCAGGGCACACGGCCCCCGCCACCTCGCAGCGGGGATTTGGGGGACCCCTAATCCTGGCGGGATTGTAAAACTCTGCTCTGTGAAATTATTAGGCTGCTTTACGCAATGCTTAGCTTAGATCTCCCTGGTTGAAGTTTAAGTCTATTAGTTCCATCTTCCAAGCTTGCCTGGAGAGCAGGTAATACTCCAGCATTGCACTAAAGCATCAAAAACCTTATGTAAATCCCCACTCCATAACGAGGGCAGCTAAAATATTACAAAGCCAAATCACAGAGCCGTCATTATCACTAGGAGAGCTGGAACTGCCTTCAGCATCGATTCCCTGGTCAGAAGCTTCCAACAGGACTAGCACACACACTTTGAAATCAGGAAAGTAAAATGGCAAAGAGTAGCACAGCAATGAGGCAAAGCCTGCATGTATCGGAGATCTGGATGGATGCCAAGTGGATGCCATCATGGAAGGCAGGAAATTGCCACGCAGGACTGTGGTGCTCCATGATAAGCAGAACACCTGCATTGAGCAACAGTGCATGACTCCTGTTTCCTATGTGTGTTACCCCTCCTGCAGCAAGGCCCACCTGAGTGTGCTCAGGACCTGGGGCGGTGGCACTTGCTCTGGCCCAAGCGCTATCGGCACAGGGGTGGCTTCCCACCCACGGCTTATCTGTAGGCACAGGCTGCTGCTTGTCTCTCGGGCATTCCCACAGTGACATGGACAGCCAGTCAGTGGTACAGCTGAAAACCATCCCTTCCCTTAAGAACAGGAAAAAACCCTTCTCATCTTAAGCGAGAACTCAGGGCCTTGTCCTTTCCAAGCTGTCACACAGCAGCTGGGGGCTCACGGGGCAGGAATTCAGTGTGACTGCAGAGGAGCCTCAGAAGGCAGCACAGCATTCCAGGCCACCCCCTCCTCTTGTGATAGCTGTGCATTCAGGCACTTTGGGAGAAGACAGAACAAACCCAGCTCTGCATGGGCACTGTCATTTGTTACATCTGGGTCTTCGATCACCAGGCACATGAATTTTACAGAGANCCGCCCGCCCCGCTCCGCCCGCCCAGGCCCGGGCACTGCTTACCCCGCCGGCCCGGGGGCGGCTAGGGCCCTTCCTCTCGGCGCTCTCGGGGCTTGCCTTCTCCACGCCGCCCGCCCTGGTCTTGGGCATGTTCTTCCCTAGGAGCAACGGGGGAAGATCGGCGCCTGAGCCATGTCCGGCGCTGCCGCCCGCGGTCATCGCCCGGCCGCCGCGGCCTGCGCCATGTTTAAAGGGCTGGATGCGGCAGGGCGA
>VYZP01035223.1:70589-87124 GCA_013400635.1 Hypocryptadius cinnamomeus | reverse complement strand
AAAGATGGCCTTTTACAAAAGGGCAGCATGATTTTTAAAATGTCCTAATTTGCCCTGTATGGAAGAATGTAGACTTTGATGTTATATTAATTGAAATATGAGTCTTGAATCTGTTCTTGGAGATTTTTACTTCTGTATTTTATGCTGTCAATGCATTCTTTTCTTCAACAGACCTGTTGAAGAGGAAGTGGTGGACAAGGATAGAATCCTCCAGCAGAAAGAGGCTGAGGTAAGAGGAGCTTTCTGAAACTTGTTCATTGATATAACATGCTAGGTTCCAATTTTAGTTTTCTGCATCAGCTACTGCCTGTGGCAGGTAGGATTGGAGTTGTGCAAAATGACAGGCATAGCCTGGCCCTACAAGTGGCCCTTACAGTGTTTTTTTTATAGTCACTTGCATTGTGGATGGGAGGTAGTGTGTGCACTCTTTGTTGTAGACAGAGTGTTTATAATTTCCTGTTTGGGTGCTAATTTTTCATAAGGATATTTGCTATTTTAAGTATTGAAATAAATTTATGTTCATCAGCTACACATGCTGGGTGCTGTGGTGGGATAGACTGACAGTCTCATGTCATTTCAGATGTGCAGGTGTTTTCAGATGTGCAGGTATATGCTACTGCAAGCACATTACCAGTAAATTTATTCTTATGTCTTGTGGCTATGGAGTAGAAATAGGCTCTTGAGTCTTAAAAATCCCATCATATAATTAATACACATGTTTTTCATCTTAACCTTGACTTACATCATAGTATTTTTGTTGTGCCTGTCAGTATGAAATCAGCTGTTTTCAAACTCTGATTTCTCACTCTGTTTCCAAGTTATTGCTAGGCCTTTTAACTTAGTATTTTTATGTTGAAATTGTAGAGACTCAGAAATTTTTAGCATGGTATTTAAATTCTAGCAGTATGCTGCCAGTGCTTATACTACTTGCAGTGTGAAAACTGAAGACTATTGCCAATTGTAAGATAGTGGGTTTTTTTCTCTTTATCCTTCTTTTATCCAATTCAGCTTGGATCCACATCCATAACTGCAGGAAAGATCATTGCACATGTGCAGTGATTTGGAATAAAAAATGAAAAACTACAAACAGTTTTGTGTGTTTCTGAGGTGGAAAATTGATTCCCATATATGGAAATTTTTGAAATTTACTTTGGTCTGTGCACTTCCTTTTTCCCTTATAGCATCCATATTTAAAAATATCTGACCCTGGTTAGCTATTGGCTAACCCTGGCATGTTGCTATAAATAGGAAAAAATTTTCCTATAAGGAAATACAGAAGCAGCTGATTATCACCATAATTAGTAGTTAATAATATGAATCACTGGAAATTGAGTGAGCTGCATATTTATCACTATATAACTGCATTTCAGCAGCATAAGCACACTTGATGACTGTGCACATTCAGGAGTGGAACTTCTGCAAGTGTTCTGTACACAAATTAACTGCCTCCCATTTACTGGGGCATGTGCAAAGCAACAGGAGCCCGTCAGCTGATAGCCAGCAGGACTGAATGCTTCAAAAAAGTCAAGAGCATTTTTGGAAAATATTGTTTGTTTTTCTATTTTTCCTTAATTATTCTAAGCAGACAAGTAGACTTAAAGAGTTTAAGTCATAACTGTTTCTCCTGTTATTTGAACTATGTAAATTGTATGTGCCTAGTAGTTAAGTAGAATTTTGGGTATCCTTGTAGAACTATTTGTTTTAAGACTTATGTCTGAAGAAAGTCTCCTATAAATATTTTCCCTGGAAACTGTTGATATGACAGGCACTATATATATGTGTGTATATATATATATATATATATTCTATTTATGCATTGACACAGAGGGTCAAAATAGACCAGTATATAAATATGGAATGCGTCTTTTATATAACATGGCTTAAAGGGATGAAATTTTGAATTTTTCAGGGGACAGTCTTTCCTCTGGGGCTAATCATCTCTGAATAATTGCTGCTGAAGTTGCAGGGGATTAGGTTAGAACTTGAAAAAACAAATACATTTTGAACTTCTGCATTCTATTGTTCCAAAGAGATCAAGAGGCTTTGCTGAATCTTCTGTAGATGAGCTGGTATGAAGTCCCTTCATCTCCAAATCATCCCTAAGGTTCAGACTGGGAAAAATCTGTGGAGGAAAGAGGCACAGAGGAAATGGGCTTGCATTCCATGGCCTTCACAGAGAAAACAAATATCCATTTCCCCTCCTGTTCTGCATTCCCATCAGTAACGGTGCTTGATGTTCTATTTACGGTTTTGTGAGGTTTATATAACCTTGGAAGGAATGAATGCTTGAACTAGTGCCAGGATCATCTTTATCAAGGCATCACTTTTGCTAAATGGTCTTTTATTATGCCAAAGGATGTGGTCCCCAGTTCAGCCAATTTGTGATTGCTAATCTGTCATTTTGGATTTATTGCTTAGTCTGGTTGTGCTTTTGCTCATTTGCAAGTGACAACCTGTTTTTTTAGAGCTGGAAAATGAAAATAGGCATAAAGATATTCTTGTTCCTTACTGTAAATATGATGCAGAACAGATTATTTTGATGTTTTAGTGTAAATGGGCACAAACTTAAAGTTTGTAGTTTTGTGCCATATTTTTCCTACTCTGAAGACGTCTTGTTAATAAAAACCTTTGAAGGTTTTGACAGGTAGTATTTCCAGAAAAATGTTAGGCCTGTGATTACCTGAAAACAGCAAGGAATAAGCTCCTCTGGGTTTCCCTAGTGAGCTACCCTGAGACTTTGGGCAAATCTTTCCACGCTTGTTTTCAGTGGAGTTGGTCAGCAGTGGGCTGTATGTAGCAGAATGAGCACAACGTTGAACTTGTTTTCTCTCTTTTCTTCCGCTTTCTGAATGTGTGTAACCTTTTGGCAGATGAGATAAAGAGCCCTGGGTCAGTGTGGGAATTAGGAGGGGAACAGCAGTGGGGCTGCCAGGCTGGGGGCCAGCAGTGGCCCTGTGGGGAGTGAGGATGGGAAGGATGTGTGCAGGTACCTGCCTGCTGCTGCTGGGGTTGGGGAAGGCATTGTCTTGAGAAATAGGGGGCAAACCTCTGTGGGAAGAGACAGCATGACTGCTGATGGAGACCTGCAGACCTGAGGGAAATAAAAACAGGTCTAAGTTTAATTTATTTTGTGGGATGTTACTGCCCAGTGCAGGGGGAAGAATGCTTCAACCTTGCCCTGTGTACGTGTCCTATGGAAGACATTTATCTTAATGGTAGCCCCATTTCCAAATTACCAGGAATATTTTTCCTCTCTTCAGTTAACAAAATTGCTTGTGTTCTTTGGTATTGGAAGTATTTTTAATCAAAGGAGCTCTTACAGGAACATTCACTAGAAAATCCACTGTCTGCAGTTTTCCATCTTTCCTGTTCTTGCCACATCTTCTTATGCCTTTCTTATGTACAGGCATGGGCAGAAATAATCAGTCTTGGTAGAGAGGAAACATATAGGGAAGTAAATACTGTTAGTTTCTTAATATTTCTCCTCCTGTGATACCTGCATGTTTTTTGAGAAACTGTTACTGTTGTTTAAACAGGAATAGTGTCTGTTGGTATTGAGATGAAATTTTGTAGGTACAGCAGAGCTGTGTGTCTGTGGTTTCTGTTAAGGGTGTGGAGGCTATTAACCAGATGTATGGTTCACTTTTAACTCTGTAACCTTAGCTCTCATTTTAAATGTTTGTTTCCTTTCTGGTTTGCTGCAGTAGTTACATGATTGTTTGGACTAAATTGTAGACCTGACATAAGTAAACTAAGGGGCATTTATACCAAGATTATGTTTATTCTTTTGCCTTTTGTTATCTGAGAATTCACAGGAATTATTTGTCTTAACAGATTTCCAAACATTGTTTCCTAGCTTCCTTCCACTCATGATATGCATTGGCCCTATGCTGTCATGTTGTAGCATCCGTTCTTGAGGGGATGAACACAAATACATCAGTGCTGCTCTTGCAAGTGAGAGGACTCTGCTGAGCAAGATCAAAGTCATTTTCTGCCCTTGATGCTTGCAGTCCCCAACAGCAAAGTGAATGCAGATGTTGACATGACATCAATTTCAGTCTTTGATGTGATTCTTTTACATTCTCCTTTATTAAGAGCAGAGGTTTTTCTGTCTATTCAGTAGGTCCAGTAAGGTGAACATCAGCTGGTTTTGTTTGTAGTGTAATGTGGAGGAGCAGCTCTTGTGTCCTGTCCTCTACTCAAAGAAGAATTGTTGAAGAGACTGGCATGGTTACTACTTGAGCACAATAGAGCTCGATTCCCTTTTTTTAATTTGACAACAATGTGCCTCATTTTTTTCACAGGCCTTGTGCCTGCAAGGTTTTCTATTGGATTATTCTAAAATAGCTTCAGAAACTTGCCATTCCTTGCCTAATGGAAAAGACTGAGACTTCACCAGTAGGTCTCAAAAACACCACGTAAGGATGGAAAAGGAGAATCTTTTACACTCTTAATGTTAGAACAGAGTATGCTTCCTGGGGCTTTTGTGCTACCTTATATTTGTGTCATATGCAGCATCTGATTTATTTTGTGCTATGGGCATATTTTTATCAGTTAAAGTTAAGAAAATGCAATTCTCAGTGCTGTATTTAAGTCTTAAAATAAAACGTTGGCTATTAGCAGAATTCTGCATTTGAGCAATCACCATAATATGTGTGCAGCAGTATCTCCCCCTGTGATTACTGAATGCTTTCTATTTTGGGAATGTTTCATGGCTCAGCTTGGAGTGCTCTTGGGAAAGCTCAAGTAGGAGAGCTTCAAAAAGCTAGTTTTATTCTGATGGTAAATCTGCAGAGAGGCAGTTCAAAAGACCAGGTGTCTTACATATTTACAAGTTGATCTTTGAAGCTTTTCTTTTTTCTTGTATCATGAAATCAATGCAGCACTCATTTTGGGAACTTTCTGCTTTTTTTTCCTCCTTCCTGCAACGTTGTGCCATCTTCTTGATCAGAAGCTTTTTGTTTTAAGTACTTAGCAGAAAGATATAGATGGGTTAATAATAATCCTCACAGACTTAGCTGTATTTCATCCTGTTCCTGTACGAATCTCCTTTTGTCAGAGGGCATCTCAGCAGCACTTGCAGGAACCTGAATTGGCCTCTCCTGAGCCCTGTGCTGCTGCAGCAAGAGGATAAGTACATAAGCCAGCGAGTTTTAGGCAAGCTCTGGTACTGCTGGCTGTGCTGCAATCTTTTTTACTCTTTAGTTGATCTTCTGTTTCTTACTCTTTCCTAAATCTGTATGTGAGAGCAGGCAAAAAAGTGATATAGGCACTTGCAGTTAGTTTTTCTTGTTCTGTAATGTTTCTATCAGTTTGTTGGATTTTTTTAAACAAAACAACAGCTCAACACCACGTGCATATAATCAAACTTTTGTCTCAGGTTCTTTTGTATTGAACCTGGTGGAGTAACAAGCATCACAATAGTTAATGTGTTTGACTGGATGAAAATAGAGTATAATTGTTTAGACAGAGTGCTTTAGACAGTTTTCAGTTAGTTTCCCCCCTGAAAGTAAATGAAAATACTTCTCTACATAAATAAAAAAAGAGAAATTGCTGTACAAGCCTCAGATTTTTACATGATCTCTAGTTTGAGGTGGACTCATAGGTTACACAATGTGCATGGAAATAGCAGCCCATTTCCTCCCACTTTGTAAAATGGGGATCTTGTAGTTCTGTATGTGGGGCTTCCCCACCTGCATTTGGAAGGAAGTACCCAGTCATTTGTAAAGCAAATTAGAGGCATTTGCATATATACTTTGAAAATCCATATTAGTGTTCTTTCTTCTGTCTTAGGAACATTTGTTCTGATTAATATTTTCTCTTTTTTTTGGAAAAAACAAGCAGCAACAAAGCATTATATATAAGTGGCCTTTTATGAAATACAAACTAACTTTTAAGTGTTATAAGAAAATGCCTTAAGAAAACAGTTTTTTCCAGGAAAAGTAATTGTTTAGATGTAAAAAATATTGGTACTTAATATGTTTAGTCTGGCATTCCAAATTTTATAAACATCTTTCTCTTTTGAAATACTTTTTAAATCTTGTTTTCATGTTTGGCTGTTACTGCTGCTAAAAATTTGCAGTTCTCTGATAGTCACAGAATGAGTGTTCCTACATGATCTTATGCTTTGAGCACCTGTATCACAACAAAGCTGCTACACTCAGCTGTAGCTCTGTGCACACCTAAAGGACATGCTTTCTTTTTTATGGGTTAAATGCTGATTCACAGGTCTGCAAGCATAGCTGGCTTCAAAAGATTTGGATTCTATTGCTTAATTTTCCTTATAAGTATTCTTACAAATCTTTTGTGAAAGTTAGAAGTACTGAACTGAAGAATATGAGATGGAGAAAACCAAAATATTCAGTTATGTGAATTATTGAACATTTCCAGTTTGTGAAGAGGAAAATAAGATCTGTGTTCTACTACTTTTTTTAAAAAAAAAAGTTTTAAGGTTTCTTGGATTTTTGGGCTTCCCATGAAATTGCTGTGAACACTTGGGTGTCTTTCTCTTCCAGCTGCGCCGCATGCAGGAGATGATTGCCCAGATGCAAGCCCAGATGAGGATGAAGCCTGGTGATGACTAAGGTGCTTAGCATCTGGATGCATCAGGTATCGCTTTTCTGACTTGTTTTCACCTCTTACATAAGATTTTGGCAATTATTGTTAATTTTGAACTTTGGCCTTGCATTTACTGTACTTAATAGGAAAAAGTGATGTCATGAGTAGACTAGAAAAGATGTATGCCAGTGTTATCTTCCAGATGTTTTTAAGACCTGTAAATCCTTCTCTTCAGTGCCTTACTTTTGGATCATCAGGCTTTGCTTCTGTTAGCACAAGCTGGTCAGAAAGTTAATTTGATATGTAAACAAAGATGGAGTGTTTTGGGGTATGTAGGCTGCTGAGTTTTTAACAGTTTTCTCAAAGAGCCAGACAGAATTTTGGTCAGGTGTACTGAATACAGACTCCCTTGATGATATGTGTGATGTGTTAGGGGAGATCAGAGTGAGTGAAGAAAAAAGTTCCTGTAGCACATACTCATTATTTCTTCTGGTAGGATTTTTCTTTTAAATGCAAGAACAAAAAATGGAAGGATATGAGAAGTCTTGTTGCTTAATACTTCAGTTTAATACTCTAGTTGTGATTGCTGGTCTTGTGGAATGTAAAGCTTGAATAAAATGGATTATATTATCCCTTATGACCTTGTGTCAGCTGCCAACATTCCAAGCCTAAAATAAGGAGATTTTTTGTTGCCTTTATTTGAACCTTCAGCCTTCCTGTTTACATTAAAAAAAAGAAAAAATCATTAAGGAATAAACTTATTCACTGGATTCTCACTTAAGCAGAAGTTGGTGGTTTTACTGGTATGGGCACTGTTATCTCTGAGTGAAGTACTTAAGGGGAAATCAGTAATTCAGTCTCAGGTTTCTTACAGTCACAGTTTCAACTATTGCAGATGGAGAAGTCTTCACATCATGTCTTCCAACTTCCATACTAAGATGTGTTTTCCCAGAGTTGGAAATCTAAACACTGAGGATAATTTAGTGGCTGACCACATGGTGTATGTGAAAGCAGTGTCTGACAGAAAGCTCTCATTGTCCAGCCAGGAGCTGGTCATTTTGCAGCCTGTTCAATATTGTTAAATACTATAGTCTGAATTGAAGGTTCCAAGTTTTCACTGTGACTTTCTTGTCATGTGGCCAAATTCTTACCACTTGTAGAAATGGTTATTTAGTGTAGGAAAGCTTTTTTAGTGTAAATTATTTGTTACTGTTTTTTGCTAAAGAGCTCAGTTCTTTGTGGGAGTTAGAAATCATGTTTAATCACATGACACCTTCAAACTGATACTCAATAAAAAAACCACACCATAAATCCACCCTTGTCCACAGTTGTTGTTGGCAGGGCAGAGGATAGCAAGGGGTGCAAATATGTTCAGAGTTCTTTACTCAGTTCCTAGATGCTGCCTTTGCTGTGAAATCAGTATCTGAGGGCTGATGGGATGTAGTATTCCCTCTAATGGTTAGCCAGAAATGGCCCAGATCCCCTGTGTTTCACAGCTTCTGGCAATACTGGATATGGTCTTTATAGAAAGGAACTGGAGCATGGTTTGTCCCAGGCTGCATTTGCAGCCATGGCTACTTAAATAAACAGAGTTCTGAGCATGCTCATGTCTGTCCAAGGGAAATGTTCTTCTGTAGATACCTCACTCTGCTAATCTGGAGTGCAGCTTGGACCACTCTGCATGTTAAGCTGGAGACTTTGCAGATTTAACAGTGTTCCCATGATCTTGTTGTGATTTGAACTAAATCTTGAGGTGAAGTTAATTGGGCTGAAATACTTGAGTATGGATGATTTTGAGAAGGATTTGAATGAGATCCTCATACATGGAGGTCCTGCTATTACTTTGGAATTTGCTAAGCTGCTGTGGAGATCATGACAGGTTTGACAGATTGCTTTCAGGAAAGACTTTGGAACTTCTGGTTTTGTTACCCTTGAGAGAGAGAGTGAAAGACAGATTGATTTTTTTAGAGTAATTTGTTGGCCAGTATGCAGTCAGAACTGCAGATGCAGTCCTCCTAAACCAGGGTGTTGCTGTATGATCCTGGCAGCATGTGGAAGGGAGTCCTCATCCAGAGCTTAGCTTTGGGGAAGTTTCTCTCATGCATGTTAACTGACTTTGCAACTTAGGAGGTGTGATGAGTTCAACCTCCACCATTCCCATCAGATTTATTTGCTGTATTTTATTGAAATCACTATTTCTAGAGAAGCCAGGAAACTTGTAATTAGCACAGTGGTTAACAGAGCCAAACTGCCAACAAATTTGAATGTAGTTGGTATTAATCTTTTTGTTCTATTGCAGTTTATCTGGAACATCTCTTAGGTTCTAGTTTTACAAGAACTTTAAAGGATCACTTGTGCTACTGAAAGCACAGTCTCTCCTCCCATTGCTCTTTTGCACCCTTACTTTGTGCTGAGAAAATATGTGACATTATAAACAGAGAGTTTATGTAAAAATTAATATTTTCACTTTTTATTTTGGATACATAACTAATTTTTGTGTTTTCTTCAAAAGTCCCTTAAAATATTTTCCCCTACATAAAGCACAGTTTTCAGGTATTTTGGGAAAAGTGGGGTGTGGTATGGTATGAAGACCTTCATAGGTAAGAGCTGGAGAATAAACAATAGGGTAATGAAATGTGTTAATATCAAATATGTGAAATACCCACTTCTGATTTCAGGTGTATTTTGGGAGGAGATTGCTGAATGCTTTGGGGTTTTCTAGGAGGAGCATTGCGTAATGATTAAAAAGTGCTAAACTCAAATTCTTGCCAAAAAGACTGACAAGTCTGTGTTACCAGAGAGCGCTACACAGATGGGATGACTGGAAGATCTGGTTTGCCTGATCCCTTTTGAACAGGGCCACCTTTAAAGGTTTTATGGAAAGAGCAAAGGGAGAATTCACTTCAAACAGTTTCCTTTACTTTCAAGGCTGGAGTAAGAGAATAAGGGGAGTGACAAAGGCAAAGATTAGATGCAGGGAATACATTCAAAGTTTCCAAAGAGAGCAGACAGATTTCTTGCTGTGGAGAAGTAGAATCCTGAAAGGAAGTGAAGATGAATGCTGGTGGAGACTGGGTTAGAGGTAGGAAAGGAAGATGATTTTGGCACACTGGTCATTCCTGTTTCCAACTGCAGTTTCTGACAAAAGCCTGTGAGAACAGAGTGTGGTGATTAAGATCTTTTGAGTGCAGCCCTGACAAAGGTGTGTTGACCTACACTTTTGTCTCTTTCCTCTAAACATTTAATAGCTTCTGTGTGCAACTAGTGCAGGTGAAGCAGGATATGAGAGCACAGCTAGACACCAGAATATTCTTAGAATAAGCAGTAACATTTTTTTTACCCTGACTTTTCATATGCTCCCCTTGCTAATCTTTCTCAGATTTGTTTTTTCTTGTAAAACACAAGGCACTGCTATAAAGTGTAGGAGCTTATTGGTTCTTGTATTTGACAGCTCACATGAAGGATTGAAGAGAAAGATGGAAGGGTGGAATAAGGTAGCAAAACCTAAAACACATTTAGTTTTATTTGGGTGCTGAAATATGAAATGCTTTTGAAATAAACCTGCAGTAACTACAATGGAATATTTACTAGTTTCCTAACTTGTCCCTCTCAGATGAGAAATTATTATGAAAAGCTGGAATAATTGTACCAAGTGAAATGGTTAGTGGTGGATGTTTCTTCCCTTTCCTTCTCTGCGTCTCAAAGTGTATCTCTTTGCAATCTGTTTTCCTCATGTTATTCTTACAAATCTGATTTGTGTCTTCACTCAGTTTCAAGATCATACTGGGACAAATCAGTAACAGAAGCCAGGCTGTGGAATGCTAATACAGCCATCTGGAAATGTAGTTATAGTTAGGAAAATATGTTCAGACAAAAAAGAAACCCAAGCATCTTTCACTTAAAATATCTGTAGGATGTTGAAAATTCTTTTAGTATAGCTTGTGATTTCCACAAGTATTTTAAAGCCTCCTAAGCACATTAACACTGTTCTGGTTCTTGATAAGAACAGTGCTAAAGACACCAAACAGCTCCTTCTTTTTACCAATGAATTGACATCATTTAACAGAACAACACAAAGCACTGTCATAGCAACCGGCCTTCTAAAACCGTGCTGCTGAATGCTGAATTGATCTGATGAGAAATGTCATTTGAGGAAGTAGAGATGATGTTGTAGTTTTTTTGGCAGCTGAAATTTACAGCCTAGAGAATGTGAAGCTTGGGCAAATTTGTAGTATTTGTAGCAATTGCCTGGCACTGCCAGTGGATGTTTCTCTGGCTAGAAACTAGATCAGGAGAGTGCTATCAGTGTCCAGCTCTCCTCAGCTCTTCTGACTGTGGAGAAGTCACCAAGCTCTGCATTGATGGGCTGGCACAAGTTTTTTCACCTTTAGAGAACAGACTTCTGGAAATTGTAAGGTAACATGGGAAACCTGAAAATGTGTCAGGGCCTCTTTTCCCTAAAGAAACAGAGGAACATTTCTGATAATTTTGAAGCTTGGCTCGCTGTACTTGTGACTCTGTGGTTATCACCCCATTGACATATTTAACTGATGAGCATTGGTAATCAGTTTAAGGGCCGATTTTGTAATTTACTGTGAACTCGGCTGATGATGTTTCCTGTGGGGAAGTCTGAGGTCTTGCTACAGAGTAGCAAAGGAAAGGGAACAAACTTGAAGCAGTAAGTCAACAGAGGGTGACTGAAACACCAGAAAACCAAAATATTTGGGGTGTGGTGACAAAATGAGTCAAAACCTACAACAGAGCACTGCTGTCATCCAGTACTCCTCTGCCATTTGGAAAGATGCCGTTTATCAAAGTTCTTGCTGATAATGGGACACTCAAAGGGTGTAGTTATCATAAAATGGGTGATATTTGAAGAAAAACAATTGAGGTGAGTGAGAAAATGTAGCTGCTTATCAAGCAAATTTCTCTCATTTGGAGTTCAGAAGTGAACACAGAGGTGCCAAGTCACCCTGTGTTGTAGTGGTGTTCTTGGAAGAGCTGAGGGGGAGACAAACCCATTTCCTTTACATGGTGTTCAAAATCTTCACAAATACAGGATTCTGAGCTATGTGACCACTGGATCAGGGTGCAGGTGTGTGTAGTACTTGCTAGTTATGCTACTTACTGAGAGAGTTTTGTTTTAATGGCACACTGGAGAAATATCCTCTTTGTTCAGTGGTGGTATGAACTCAGATTGCAGATGGAGGCATTTGTTAACTCTGTGTGTTGGTGAAATGAGCATGGGGGACTGTAAGGTTGGTCTAGTAAAACTGGAGGTCAAACTTGTCAAGAATAGTATCAACCTAATTGTATCATAAAAGATTGCCTTACAAGGAGATGAGGAAGAAAGAGCAGTGAAATGAATCCATGTTAAAAGTACACAAACATACTTTGCCCAAGTGTGTTCTATGAGCTTGTAAAATGTAGGTATTATATATCTAATGCTGCTAACATCAATGCACAGCTGTGCTTAGAACCCAAGCCTTCATGTTTATTGGAAATTCCAGTATTTTTGTGAGTCTGAAGCGTGAGTTACAGTTTCTTCTTAGGTATCTTCTGTAACAGATTAGTTGGACAGGCAGTGGCAGAAACCAAGTTTCTCTTTCAAACTCAAAGTAGCAGTGTAGCACAACAGATTGAGTTTGAATTTGAGTATGGAGTTTGCTTAGGAATTTACGGACTCTGGCTTTAAAGCCTTATTGCTAGCTTGCTTGTTTTAGTTGTTATTAGAAGTGGTGGGCTCCTGAAAATGAGAAGGAATTGTGTATTGAACAAAACTCCCACAGTGAGAAGGGCAAAGAGCAAAGCACGTTGCTCTTTATCCCCACTGTAGTCTGGATGAGTGTTACAGTGTATTTTACAAGTTGGCACAATAATGTTTTCTAGGATATGTCTATTTTCTCCATCCAGATGAACATTTAGATTAAACTAATTTTTTTTTGTCAGGAATGAGGATTTGTGGGACTGGAGGATTTGAGGTGTTTCCCCTGAGTTCCAAATCTGACACAACTTCTTAAGCAGGAACCAACTTTCAGGGAAAGCTGGGATTCTGCTTTCGTTGTAGCAGCCTTTTTGATTGGCAAGTAACTGTAGAAAAATCCAAAACTGATAGTTATTTTTGAAATTACAGACCAGTATCCTTTTTTTTTTTTCTTTTTTTTTTTTTTTCCGGACATAGGAACACTGCTGTATGAATGCTTGAAAAAATGTCTTCTTTCCTGCGTTGCCTTAGCAGTGTTGGTGCATGATGTTGAGCTTGCTGCCTACTGCTAGCCTTGTTTAGCTGTGTGGTTTGTGTCCCTCAGCAGCAATAATGCTTCACAGAGCAGGCCAAGGTCAATGTGTTGTGTGCAGGACTGTTGAGAGGAGCTCTAACGCTCTCCTTGTGTTCTTGCAGGCTGAGGGGGGGTGTGGGTGCCTAAGAAACTATGTAGCTAAAAATAAGTTCTCATTTAGAAGCTCTTATTGGACATTTGTGATAAATATTTGGGACCAAACTACTCAGCTGATCTAGTTGTAATGCAGGTGCCTGTGCTGCAGGAACTGCAACTCCCCATTCCCTGGATTATGCTGCTTTGCTCGGAGGGGCTCTGACTGCCCCAGTGCTCTGACAGTGCCGACAGTTTGTCCTTTCTAATGCTCTGTTTTCCACTTTTGTCCCCAGCAGCATACGGTTCTCTAAGTGGATGGGTGCTCTCTTTTCTTTGCCCGAGTGGTAACGTTCAAATGCAAAAGCTGGATGCCACAGACCAAGACCTGCATTAAAACAAACACAAAGTCTGAAGATCGTGTTGTAAAACTGCTTGTTTTATATAATCATTGTTATTCAACTTATAGTGTATCTTTTTTAATTCCTTAACACTGTCTCCATACTTACTGGTTTTATTATCCTTCCTGTACCTTTTTATTCAGAAACTGCCAAGAGTACACTGTTTGGACTAGTCATTGTGGTGGGTTTAAAGAATTAATCCTTTATCTGCTAGGTTGTTCTGAACAGTTTTGTGGTTAATACTAAGACTTTGTGGCCTGTTTACGGTAAACGTATGTGTGTTTGCACAGTATTGTAACTTTCACCTGCCATTTTAGGTTATTATGTATGGTATCAGTTTTTCAGAACTTCCTCTGTGCTTTTGTTGCTTTTGAAGCTTCATCTCTGGTGATTTGTATTTGTGTGATGTATGAGAAAATGTACGAAACGCTGATGATTCACCAGTGATTGGAAAAAGCTGACTTTTCTAAATCTCCGTGCCTTAACACACCATAAACACTCCACACACCAACAGCTTGTGTGGATGCCTCTGGAGCTTTGGCTTCAGGTCTCAAGAATTGATGGCAAAAATTTGTCACAGGCATTTCTATCTGTCAGCTGAGCGATGGCATGTCCTGATTTTTTATATATACCATAGCACTACTTTACATTGAAATTTTGTAATAAATTGTATGAATGTGGAAAACATTGATTTTCTTTTTGGGGTGATTTTTCTTGTTTTATTTTGCCTTTTCAAGCTAATGTATGAAATGCTGTAATGGCATTGTGCACAGTGCATATTCAAAGGAGTTGTGATGTTTACCCTGGGGTATGAAGGTATTTTCTAACATTTGTATACCTGAAAACTACGTTGATTTCATTTCAAAACAACTTTAAAAGTGTTTTACCTATAAGTTAGGTAGCAAAGCTTCACATCTATTTTTTTCCAAAGTTCATTAAGCACCTGCTGATGTCTTTGGGTGGATGAATATCTTGGAAAATCTGATCACACACCTTACTTTATAAGTTCATGAATGTTGTTATTTCCTTTATGTCATTGCTGAGCTAT
The DNA here is from genome assembly GCA_013400635.1 of Hypocryptadius cinnamomeus. Lineage (NCBI taxonomy): Eukaryota > Metazoa > Chordata > Aves > Passeriformes > Zosteropidae > Hypocryptadius > Hypocryptadius cinnamomeus. The sequence goes on along the minus strand of VYZP01035223.1, from coordinate 72,746 downwards.
AGCTCTCTTTTGCATGCTTTTGTAGTCTTGTGTGTTTTATATATGCACAAGTGTAAATTACTTTCCAAATATGGGATTGAGACACTTTGTCTTCTGCACTAAATTGGGGTGTCTTTCATGTAATGATTACCCCTAATTTTGCTGTCTAGCAATGAGTGTTTAATCAGGATAGGATTCATAAATGATTGGCATTACTGGGATGCATATTTGGCTTGCTTGGAGTTGAACTGCATAAAATGGATGTTACATTGTTACTTTAGTGGCTGCTGTAACAAAGTTGAAAGAAGAAATGGAGTGACAGATTTGCATCCACACAAATTTTCTACCATTTTTATGAAGATTTGAATTTAACCATGTCTGTCCAGAGGGCCAAGGTGAGAGATTTAATGGCAAACTTTTTCTCATCATTTGTTTGCTGTTATTTGCACATTTCTTGTTGTTTTTCTTCCAGGATTTTGCATCATATTTTGCAACCCTCTTAATTATGTGCTGTCCATTTGTGCTTGTGAAAGTCAGGACAGCCACACCCCTCCTGAGAAACCCAGACTTCAGTTGGAGACCTTAGTTACAAGCTAGATTAGCTCTCTGAGCAAAGGTGGCATGAAAGCTTTGCCTTTCAAAGCCAGCTAGGACAATGGGGAAGCAGACTATCAAAAGCATCAAGTCTTTAATTTTATTAAAAACAGAGAAGCATTTTCTTTCTCTTTAAAGCAAGGCACCTAAAGTCACTGTCACAGGTCTTGTGTAGGAAGCCTCAGTGAAAAGTTTTTTACTTGGTGATACTGAGTACTGATTGATAGTCTGTGCTTTCTTTGGGTTTGTGGATTCCAGATGGAGCATTTTGGCTCAAAATTTGAGATCTATTTTAATAATTGTCCAAGAAGGGCTGTAGAGCTGCTGATTCCATATGAAAGTACTTTCCTTTCAAAGTAGTTTTTTTTTTATGCTTTCTACCACTTCTTTGATCTTGACTGATGTTAGTTTTCAGTTACATTTGAACTTGGTTTTGTTAAAATACTTAACAGCTTACTGGGGGAACATATAGTTGTTAAGCCAAGTCTTTGTACTGTGGAGCTCTCTGGACAGAGGACACTGGCTAGAGCCTGCTTTCTGACTTTGCATTTCAACTCCATTAGGTGTTGGCAGTACCAGGGCCTTGCAAGACAAGTCCCTTTCTCTGAATTTCGTCCTGGCCTTCTCCAGCCAGACGTTCTCCAGCACTGGGACAAAGTGTCCACATGTAACTTTTTTAATGACTGTTCAGCAGGATCAAAGAATATTTGACTGCAGTCCTTTCAGTCTTCATTAGTTTTAAAACACTGTGGCAGACTATAAAACAACTCATGAAAGGCTGATTGGCTCGTTGGTGCCTTTAATTGTGGTGCAGAGTCTCTGATGGTCTGGGCTTTCTAGCATTTAAAAACAAGGAAATTTGCTGACAATTATCTGATTCATTTTTTTCTGATGCTTTGAATCAATGGCTAAAAGTGAGCTCAGGGTGAGCTAATGTGGTTTTAAAATGTATGTGCCTCGGATTGCCAGGCCTTGGAAGTGTCTCCTTGTTTTGTTATGAGGGATGTTTTGAATGAGAAGGTGGAAGAAATGCCAAGATAAATGCTGTGATGACTACAAGGATTTGAACAGTTGGTATTGTGGCATCAGTGTCACATTTGTTCCCAGGCAGGGCAGTGCCCTTCAGTTATGCAGCCATCACCCTGCTAAGCTTATCCTGTCCTGTATTCAGAAGACTTTCAGGTCTGATAATTTGCCTGTCCTTGAAATGGGGAAGATGTGACCCCTCCCTGCAGCCATGGAAGTCAGGGGAAGGATCTGGTTGCCCCTAGTCTTCACATCCCATTCTCCTTTCTTCTCTGTTGTAGAGTTTTCTATAAGTTGTTCTCATGTCATGTGCAACTGCTGCTTTTCGTTTAAGTTCTCTCTTGCCTTGTCTTAAAGAGTTATGCTGACAGCTTTTACCTAAAATAACTTCCCATATAACCTCTTTAAAATTTTTTAATGGAAACAGAGCACACATTCCTACTTCACACAGCATGGTTGCAGTATGATTCAGGACTTCCCACTGTATTTTGAGATGCTAAATCTGGAAACACGTTTCCTATTTATTCCATTTGTGTTTGGGTTTTGTATTTTTTTTTT
>VYZP01035223.1:22443-70542 GCA_013400635.1 Hypocryptadius cinnamomeus | reverse complement strand
GCTCCCGGGATTGGCGGCCCCGGGCGGCCCCGGCCCCTCGGCGGCGGCGCGGGGCGGCCCCGCCGCTCGCACTCCCTCAGTCCCCCACCCACCCTCGCACGCACGGGCACGGCTGTCGCTGCAGGGAGGCACCATGAGCACGGGCATGCGGTACAAGAGCAAGCTGGTCAACCCAGGTGAGGCGGCGGGGACGCGCGGCCGCTCCGCCCTGCGGCCCGGCGCGTCCCTCTCGCCTCACTCTCTCTCCTTTTCTCTCCCCGCTGCCGGTCCCCCCCGCGGGCATCCCGCCCTGGCCGCGCCGCCCCGCAGAGGAGAAGCAGGTAGGTGGGCTTCCTCCGGGCGCGGCTCTCCAAGGGGATGCGGCAGCCACCTGGGCACAGCGGCGGCTTGGCTGCATTCATCCGGGAAATAGGCGCTTTGCCTGCCGCATCCCCCCGGGTTTTGGCTTGGGTTTCTTTTTTGTCGCTGCCTTTGGGTGTGTCGAGCGGGTTCGGATGGAGAAAGGCAGCGCGGGGCTGGCAGAGGCGTTTGGGTATTGGGAGCACGTCTCGCATCCCTCTCCCCTCCGCAGCACAGATGCGCAGACACAGCCCCGGTCCTGCCTCTCCTTGGTGCTGCAGCCGATCGGCACCTCGCAGACGACCAGGATTTAGGTGTTAGGAAACATCTGTTTTGCTTTGCAAAGCTAATAGCTATTTGGAGACATGCCTTTCAGTCCTGGAGAGAAAGGAGGGGTGATGCAATCAGATGACATCGACAGGGTTTTTTGTTGTCTATTTGGTATTTGGAGGGATTTGGGATGTTTGAAAAGAAGAGGAATCTTGCTCTGCAGAGCTTGAATGCTTAAGTAAGGGGTTATCAGGGTCCTGTGTTTTCCTCAGTACCCATCATCATGATATAGGGAAGTCTGCTGTAAATGAACGAGCCTTTCTGTCTCACAAGGGTGGGGATGGAGATGATGGTTAACACAGCAGAGCAGTGCATGGGAAGAATCTTACCCATTCCCAGCCTGGCTTACAGTTGCCTTTGAGTCCAGTCTTTCTCTGAGGCTCCAATTCTGTATGAAGCAAACACCTTGCCTGNATTTTTTTTTTAATACTGTATTCCTCCTTCTCGGTGCTGTGTTTCTGTTCCAGAGCAGGGAGTGCTGCCTTTTATAGTGTTTAAACCTTCGGGGAGGTGTAGCCTGCCCGGGTCCGGGTGGCTGCGGGGGTTATATCTGCACATCAGCCGGGCCCGGGGCTGTGTTCGCCAGCCGCTGCCTCGGGGCGGGGCTGGAGGAGAGGTATCGCTCCGGTGCTCCGGCCGGCGGGTCCCGCTGCCCGGCCCGGCTCCGGCGGCCCCCGGCCCGGCTGTCACCCGGCGGGNGGTGTTAGGAAACATCTGTTTTGCTTTGCAAAGCTAATAGCTATTTGGAGACATGCCTTTCAGTCCTGGAGAGAAAGGAGGGGTGATGCAATCAGATGACATCGACAGGGTTTTTTGTTGTCTATTTGGTATTTGGAGGGATTTGGGATGTTTGAAAAGAAGAGGAATCTTGCTCTGCAGAGCTTGAATGCTTAAGTAAGGGGTTATCAGGGTCCTGTGTTTTCCTCAGTACCCATCATCATGATATAGGGAAGTCTGCTGTAAATGAACGAGCCTTTCTGTCTCACAAGGGTGGGGATGGAGATGATGGTTAACACAGCAGAGCAGTGCATGGGAAGAATCTTACCCATTCCCAGCCTGGCTTACAGTTGCCTTTGAGTCCAGTCTTTCTCTGAGGCTCCAATTCTGTATGAAGCAAACACCTTGCCTGCTAAGACCCGTGTACTGCACAGCCTTTTTGGGCCACAAAAAAGCAAACTAGCTTTGTAGCAGCTTGGGTATTCACCTGGCCATGGCAAGAGATGATGTTTCCCTGTATAATGCAGACTTGGCACTGTGCATTTTGTGAGCTGCTGATCGCAGTGATGAGAAGAACAAAGTAAATCTGGGGGTAATAGGGTAATGGGATCACCAGATGCATTTTTCCCAAGATACTTGAAATTTTGCTAGTATTTTGTAGTTATTTGTGAATATTGCAGTTAATTCTTGTTTTATTTCTGGATGAAAGCAATCCAGAATGTGTTCTGACACTGTGGAACATCTAGTGTAAGCTTTGAAATGGGGAGAAGCTTTGTGACATCCTCCCCCCAAACCATGCTGTTCCACAGTTCATGTTTTTAAATTAAGAGGGAAGCGGGTTATGTATAAGGCACCTTTCTGTGCATTCCCTAGGGGAAGAAGCGAGGTAGAGATCAGAGGAGTCTGTTGTAGATATTATCATAACTCCTGAAGGCTCTTGTCACACTGCATAGGCAAAAGTGGTCTGGAGTCTGTACCCCAAAGAGCCCGTGTGTGCTGGCCAGTGCAGTTCCTGCTGGGCAGAGGAGGAGGACTTCCCTCCAGTGTGGAGGAGGTGTGCCTGTGTGTATCCGCCTGCCTTACGCTGAGTGTAGAGTGGGTCTTGCATGACAGAGCACAGTTCTTTATGGATTTGGGCCATTTATTACTTGTGGATGGAAAGGGGAAACCAAGCTGTGAACACAAAGCGATCTGTTAAAATTAAACTGAATATGCAAAAGCATAAATTACTTTTATTTAGCATTTTTTAAGAACAGGATTTTTCTGCCTGTGCCACTTTTTTCCAATCTTCTTGCATCTGACAGGAGATAACAATTGAAAGGATTTACTAAAGCTATAGTTCTTGTCTGAATTGTTTTTTTAAAAAAATACTATAAAAGCTGTTTTTTAATGAATATTTAGGAAATTAAGTGAGTTTCTTAGAGGGCAATACAATAGATTGCATGTAAGTAGGGTTGCCTTTGCTAAAGTCTTAATAATATTCATGACTTACCGAGTCCATAGAATGGAACAATGTGGTGCCAAAAAATGTGTGTTCATCCTCCCTCACAGGATGGTCAGGGCTGATGCATTGTGTGGGTTCAGGGTACTCTGATTTGCAGATTGGGCTCCTAATTGCTACCATTCATCAGGAAAAAATAACGGTAGATTCTCTACCTCTCTGATTTCTAAGGAATGACCTCTTCACTATTGAAGTCAGTGGAGGTTTCATACTGGTCTCTGTGTGCAGAGCATCCAGCATTCCCAGGGGAAGGGTTGTGGTTTAAGAGCTTGGGCTGGTGTGGAGCTCTATGGCAGGTTGCCTGGTGACACCAAGCTCCTCAGTTTTATTATACCTCAGTTCAGCACTCTTGGAGAAGGATGGTTTCTTTCCTAGCAATTTATTTACCACTGGATCACTAAGAGAGATTCTCATGGTGAAGCTGGGTAGGAAATGAAGCAATGACTAATGTCACATGGGCAGAGGAGTAGGCCCCATGTAGGGAAACCCAGCAATTTGTCAAGAATTTGACAGGGCAAGTACAGCAGATGGATGCTCTGCCAAAGTCAGAGGTGCTGCTGTGGGAGGAGTAAAGGTGAAACCTTCCAAGTACCTGGTTAAACTGGAGTCTCGGGGCACACTCCTCCAGAACATGCCTCCTAGCTTGTGTTGTTGGCGTGTGTGTGTTTGGGGTGTTACCTTGCTGTGTCTCTGAAGCTGGCTCCTGCCCATTCAGGTTCATGTCTCTCATGTTCTTTGAAGTCATTGTTTCTTTTTAAATCAGGAGGATGGGAACCTCTCCTTCCCAAGTTGATCTCTCCCCACCCCATCAACTTGCAAAGTTGTTTGGGTGTGGGAGCAGAGACTATCTGGTGGATCCAGTTCTTTCAGTGGGTTTGAAATTACAGGGCTGTGCCTTTTGCATTCAGTTTAGTCTTTTTTTCTACTTGAACTTATTTTGAGGTGGTCTGCTTGTCAGTAAAAATATATATGGGTGTCTGCGTATAGAGAAGATGCTGTGCAAAAAGTAGTTTGATTGGAGGAGTGGTTTCAGTGCGAGTCACTGAAAACTGAATTCATTATCTTTATGTTTCAGTTTTTGGAATCTGGATGTTATATGTTAAAAACTTACGTTCAGACTCCTTTGGTTTTTTTCTTATAAAAAATGGAGCAGAGATTTCTGTCGTTCCTGGAACAGCAGATATTGCAACAGCAGAGACGTCTTCTATCTAAAATAGCAACTGTGCCAACACAGAGCATCATTTTAAAGGTCAACTTTCAACCCCAGCCTTGCCTACCAGAGAACACTGGCTGGTGGAAATCCCCAGTTCCCTGCTAATGTGTGCTGAACTTTCTCCTTTTCTCTGCTGAGCTTATGGAGAAATAAGCCCAGATGGACTACAGGTAAGTGTATCTCCTGAAAGACTGCACTCTGCATAGAGCTGAGACACCTGGGGTAGCTGTAGATACTGCCCATCACACTGAGGACAACTCAGTGCAGGCAGCTGCTTGATGACCAAGAACAGATTAAGAGGAGGGAAAAGTGGTGATTCCTTGTGCTTGCCTTGAGCTGGTTGAATATGGCCTAATGTGACCCTCAGTTTCTATGTAGATACCTATGTGGGGAAAATTGATTAACTGAGTTTTGTGAAATGTGTGATGGGAAGTATCATGAGAGTGATAGGTTCTCTTGTACAGCAACTGTACAACAAAGACCATAAGCAGAGCTTAGTCTTTACAGAATCTCCCCAAAGTCTCTGCTGGAGTAGCTTGGAGGACTTGTACCTGCACTGTTCCTTCATGGCATTGCTATCTTTCACCTAAATGTTTTTCTTCAAATAACAGTTCTTGTCTTGTGGCTAGAGGAACGTTCTTGCTTGTGCAGAAAAGTATGGATTCTGGAAGGAAAACAGACTACCACTGACTCTTTAATTTTCTCAGAATTAAACCAATTATTTTATAATTGTGATTCTTTGAGTCATTGGGAGCAGCAGTACGGATCTGTGTTCCTGCTCTGTGTCAACTCAGGGTGGTTGTGGTGGGGTGGCTTTTTTTTTTTCCCCTCCTTGGAGAAAGCAAAATTATGTTTGCAGCTGTCTAATGGGATATTTCACCACAGCTGGATAGTCTCTCACTGTGTCGTAGCTTGCCCTGGGTGAGGCTGTTTCTCTTTGACTCCCCACATTAATGTCTCTTCCAACCTCTGTGTTTTCCAACCCTGGTCATGCATCCTGGCTACCAAGATGTGCCTGCCAGAAAGGGAGTAGCATATTAGTCACAGAATCTGGAGGTAAATACTGGAAACACTCTTAAAGCAGCACATCCCTGCTTGTTTTTCTGATGTCCCAGTGTATCTTGGCCAGATGCAAAATAGGAGTGGAAGCTTTTACTTGTCTGTGAAAAGCCTTGTGTGTTTCATTCATTTTTTTTGGCCCATTTCAAAAGACAACGTTGGTCCCTTGCCCTCCGAGCTGGGCAGAGGCTCAGTGCTCAGAACAGTGTCGGGAGCGGGTGGGACTGCAGCAGGTCAGGAGGTTCAGCCCTGCCTGTCTTTCTGCTGTGCATCTGTCTAAACAGCCTGGCTGCAGGAGGCCTTGTGTCACAGATGGGCTGTTCTGGGCTGGGAAGGGAAGTTCATCCTGGGCACTTGGACTTTTTTTTTTTTCCATTCTTTGTCTGCTTGGCTACTTGGAAAAGGGCTGTAAAAAGAGGTGAATGCATGGACTTTGTGGTGAGACAGAACCACTGGAGAGCTGGGCACAGATTCTGTCTCCTGCTGCTGTCTCTCTTCAATTATTTGTGCTCCAAATGGATGAAACAGTTGTAAGTCCAGGGCAGGGGAGAGGTTCAACCCTCTCAGTGCAAGTACCAATCTGCAGTTTATGGAAAGGAGAAGTAAGTGCTTCCTGCATAGGATTTTTGTCACTTCAATTTCCCTGCTCAGCTACTTGTGCACAGCTCCACAATTCTGCTGCACTTGTGAGAGTTGTACAGGGCTGTTCCAGTGTTCCAGGCACATTAGCCAGATGTATAAGTTCAACAGATGTTAGGGTTTGATCCTTGCTGATATTGAGGGAGTAGGAACAACCTTCATTTAACCCCGAGAGATGCTGGTGACACTTGTTCAGCTGCTGGGTTCCAGACTGCTGAGGCTTTGCAAAAGCTTGCAATTGCAGAGGAGAAAATGTTGCTGCCATTTGAACAAAGGAGAAACACAGTCCCTGGCTGCTTTTAGTCTCCAAAGTCAAGGAGCCTCTTACTTATGCTCTCAAAAAATGTTACTGGCTTCATACTGATGCTGTTCCTCATTTGATGGTTCTAGCAATAAATGTAAGAGGCTTGTGTTATGACTGTTCCCTGGAAAAGTTGAGGAATGGCAAGTCAAGAGAGAGAAACAACTGGTGGAGTTCAGTGTCTTCTAGAACCCATATTGCCCAGTTTCAGTCTAAGGTGATGTTCATTAAATACCCAGTGAAATGGACATCTTGGAAATGCAGGGGAGATTCTATCTCAGCCACCTGGTTGGTCGCTGTGCCAGGCCAGGCTGGGTATCTCAAGAGCTTTGCCAAATTAGTTTTAAATGTTCAGTCCAAGGGATTTCTCCAGCTGTTTTGGGACACCCCACAGTGGTGGCTCCTATAACCATGCTGCAGTTACTGCTCATATGTGCTGGAACCAAGCCTGGGGAGCTCAGCTCCATCCTTAGTACTTCGGGTACTTCTTGCTGAGATACCTCTTGGCTAGGTTGAGAGGATTCCTCTCCCATTCCCATTTCTCTTCCAGTCCAAGTGGCCTCTGTGTTGCCTTTTTTCTTGATAACAGAGCATGAACTGGAGGGTGCATTCTTTGCTTACCTGTAGAGCTTTCTTTCCTGACCAACATTAGGTGTTTGTCCCCTTCTTGCCCAAGGCAAAGGTTTCCCTGTGACAGTGAAAGCACACAGTGTAATGCTCTACTCATAAGAGAAACGTGAGGCACCTCTAATACTTGTGTGACTTTAGATGTTTGTGAAGTGTATGCAAGTTTTCATAGCATACTGGAATAATTCCCATAAGGGCTGGATTTTGTGTGTGTGTGTGTGCATGTCTACAGTGTGGTTAGCCTTGAAGTATAGGCAAAAATGTTTGTCTGCTGTTACACATTCCTTTCTCCCAGAGATTTGTCCCTGGAGCTGTGAAGAGGTTTGCAGTCATCTCGTTCCCACAAAAGTGTTCAGGAGCTGGGTTTGTGTGTGGTGGTGGGATCAGATGCCAGAACATATGCTCCTCATCAGTATGTATGTGTGCTGCTGTTCATCCATGACTTGGCTTTCCAGAAACACTGTTCAGCATGAACAGGGGAAGGCAGCACTGCACACTGAGATGGAAGATTTGGATGTACAGTGCTGACCATAGGGGCTGGGCTGCAGGAAGTGGAACAGATCTGTTGCTTCTGACTTAAGTAAGAGCTGTCTTTGTTTTAGAACTGAGTGGGGAGATATTCTTCATTCCTTCTCTTTTGCATTTCCAGTGCATTAATTGAAATCTGTTATGACCTGCTAACATTCAGCTCTAGACTGCTATCCCTTCCCTCAGTCCTCGCTCCCTGCCTGCAAGGCTGGTACCCAGCAGCATCACAGCAGCCAAGTGCCGGGGGTGGCTGGAAGGGAGAGTGTGCTGAGAAGATGCAGGGACTGTTTTGCTAATGAGCTAAGCTTGGCTAGCTGTTGGCTAAGAGCTGAAGAGGAAGTGAAACCCTGCACAAGCATCTGCAAGGGTGTAACGCCAAGAGGGGGAGAAGAATTGTTTAGTTTCTGGCTTGAGTACAGCTGTCCACTCCTGAAGTCAAAAGAAATAAGAGAAGTTGAGGCTGAAGTTGAGGTCTGGAAGAGGGATGTAGCTGTGCTGGGCTGGGCAGGGCAGGACAGTGCAGGGATGCTCGGGATGGCAGAGACCTCTCTGGGTACAGCTGTGGAGCCCTTGGCCTGCCCGAGCCTGGTGCTGTGCCATGGTAGCCAGGGCCAAGGGAGGCTCAGGGTTAATGCTTGGAAATGTAGCACTGGAGGATCTTGGGCTGTGGTTCATGCAAGTCTGGGGCTCTGTGGGGTGTAGCCAGAGTAGTTGTAAGTCAGTCAGAAGTGGGGAGCCCTTACTAGAAGTTAATTCCAGTTGTTCACTCAGCTCTGAAGTCTGGGCTGTTTCTGTGCACAGCGGCAGTGGCTGATGGCAGGAACAGCCGTGCTCGCCCTGCCCTGACTCGTGCTGGGGAGAGAGGGGCAGCAGCAGCCTGGCCCTGCCTGTGCAGTCTGACCACACGGTGCCAAGGAGAGGAGACCTGAGCTTTGTGCGGCTCAGCCCTTTGCTCTTCCGGGGATCTTTGGGCGTGCCCTGTTTGTCTTGCAGCTTGTTATCCGATGTGTCCGGGGTGTGTGTATGGAGCTGGGATGGCCCATCTCTGCCTGACCCCACCCAAGGCAGTTGGTGCCATTCTCTCAGAATGACTCCTGGCAGGGAAACTGGAGCTGAGAGCGCAGGCTGAGCAAATAAACCACAGGATCATGAGTGCTAGCTCCTGGAGACTGGCCATGAGGAGTGAGCCCGTCCCACTGACCTCTGGACGTTCTCAGTGCAGAAGCAAGGGAGGGGAAAGAGATCCACTCAGCTTGTGGGAAAAGAGTCTCCAAGGGCTTAACATCTTCCTTCTGCTTTCTGTGAGGCAAAGCCCACGGCAGTACAGATGTGGCTCCACATTTTTCCTTGCAGACCTCTGGTGCATGAAGCCGTGTGAACACACATGGGAGCACAAGCCAGGCCTTTTACTGCTATAGTTTGTATTGCAATTACTTTTAAGGTTACTTCCCAGGCAAATCACTTTGCTTTCAGCTTTTTGTAATGTCTCCTCGCTGTTTCCTCAGCGTGGGAACTATTTTAATCCTTCCTGACGCACTGAGCTCATTCTTGCTGTGATACGTACACACACGTAGTCTCTTTAGATCCTGCAGTCTTACATCCACTTTTATTTTCAAATGAATTGCACACTACATTAATTATATATTCAGGTGAAATTGAGTCACAGAGGCATCTGCCTGCCCTATGCACAGTCCCCTTGGCTGTGCTTTCTGTTTGGTTTGAAGTTCTCCTGAGTCTCTGCCAGTGATATGAAGTCCTGGAAATGCCCATCTGGACCATTAGTAATTTCCCTCTGGCCAAGCCCTGCTGTAAAAAATGTCAGGGAGATTTATGGTTCTTAAGATTGTATAGATTCTCAGAGGTTCCTGCTGCTTAGGGACTCTGGTGCCAGCTGGGATCAGACAGTAATGGATGAAGCATCAGAGCCTTCAGAATCTGGTATTCACCCTGTTTTGTAGGCAGTGGGCTGAATCAAGGCAGCAGGAGTTAATTTAAGAGATGCAGCTGGTCTGCAGCAAAGCCTTGCCATGATTGCACAGGGCCAAGATGAGCAGGAATGTGTCATTGGGACAGTGAGAGATGCTGTCAGGGATGATCTCTTGTCTCCGGGCTGTTGTTCTTGCAGTCCTGACTCTCAGAGATGGTTTCTGTGATGCAGCTGGAGCAGTGCACAGGAGCTGTAGCAAGCAGAAGAGAAACTGCTTGTGTCCCATCCCAAGGTTTATACCTGTGCTGTTCAGCCGCTTTAAAGAGATCCCCTCCCCTTTAAAGAAGCCCTTGGCAGCATGTGTATTTATGAGGGAAGTGGGTATTGGGGACGTCAGTAATTTAGCAGAACGTGATGCTTTTACTGAGCAGTTAATCCAGGCACATGCTTGGGAAGCAGTCCAGGTTCATTGAGCAGCTGGGACCCTCTGGACCAGCTCTGGTCTGCCAACAGCCCTGGGGCTGACACTTCAGAGGCTCAGAGCAGGCCCATGGAGGTCAGAGAGTCAGAGGCCTGTTTGCTGCATACGCCCCAGTAGTGCCACATGGACGTGCTTGGGACCCTGATGACCATCACTGTGCAGCAGGAGTGTGTCCTCTTGTCACCTGGATAAGCCTCATCTGCCCTGCCCCACCATGCTTGGCTCACACCAGGTTCACAGCATTGGATCTCACAGCAATTTGAGTAAACCAGAAGCAACTGGATGGAGCCCAGCGTTCCTGTTCCTCAGTGCTGGCTCTGTTCAGCCGCCAGTCCCCAAATGCACTTGCATGCCATCTCAGAGCTGTGGGATGGCATTATTTGCAGCAGCTCTCATTAATGTCAGTGAAAGCCTTTCTGTTTGAGGTGGTGGGGCTGGTCCTCAGCAGCTGCTCAGACGTTCCAGCCAGTGCCAGGCGCTTTGCTGCCTCATTTGAATGCCCAGTGTCATCTGAACATCTCCCTGCTCCTCCCGTGGTCGCACTGTCATGGGCAGGTGTCAGGCAATAGCAGAATTGTTCTCTTGGTAAACAAGTGATGGTGTTATTGGAGCTGCCCCTCATGTGGCAGCAGTGCAGTGTGTGCATGGGGTTGCTAATGAGGGATGTCATGGGGCTTGTTAGTTTGAAAGCTTAATGAGCCATCTTTGCTTCTTTGCAAAGTGTGTGGATACCTCTTCCTGTCAGCTGTTCCTGTGCTGCATCTTGCACTTGGGTGTGTTTGGTACTTAAGTGTGTCCCTGCAAGTTAGAGCTCACAGCACATATTGGGCATTTTGGAGGACTCAGATCCCAGTTATCATAACATTAATGGCAGTGGACATCCAGGAAATGTCTGGATGAGACCACTGCTCTTGTTTCCTCAGATACCCTGTGTATGCTCGAGGGCTGAGCTTCCTTGTGGCTCCAGTGAATCCATGTGTACTGGGTACCTAGAGTGTGTCCCTTAGCTGATTAGGGATTTTCCTTCATGACAAATAACTATTTTTCCTCATTATTTTTCAAAAAATAAAATAATTAGGGCATCCACCCACCTCTTGGCTGGCATCCTGCAGTAATAGGCCAGCATGTGTTTTCTTCAGAAGAGGAAGCAGATCTTGCTTTGTATTTTCAAGGCAATGGTTTATAAATGAGCCTGAAAAGCCTGTGAGGGGCAGTGGAGTGAGAACCCACACAGAGAATAAATCTGAGAAAATAAATCCCAGAAAATACATCCCAAGAGATTATTGTTTGGCCTGGCAAGTCAGAGCCCAGGCTAGAAGCCCAAGAGAACCCCTCCTCATTTTACATGTGACAGTGGTTCCAGGCTTTGCTTGAAGATAGTTATCTTTGGATTCCTAAAACATGTAAAGGTTTGACTTCACGCTGTGCTGCACATCCTAAGAGCTATTCGTGGGTATCTAATTTGATTTTGCACCCAGTTCTCGTTAAAGGGCTGCGAGTGACAAATTGCTCTTGGCCTGTTGTGGCTGTCACTTGAGCTGACATTGCATGGGTGTGCTGGCTCTCTGCTAACCCATGGACTGAGCAGAGCATTCCCCACCCTGCCTCGCTGCTCTGCCTTACCTACGCGGCTGTTTCCATTTCCTTTGGGTTGCCTCCTAGGAAAACACAGTCTAGCAAATGCAATTTTTTCCACTCCATTGCTTCCAAGTTCTTCCTAACATTGCGTGTTGCTGCCCCTTGTGTGTCCAACAGCCACAGCGTTTACAGTCAAATGACTTTCTGTCTTCTCTAATATCTTTTTAATCTGGTTTCATTCTGACTTCTAGAAATCCAATGTAATCATCTCAAAGGTGACATCTTCATGAACTCTGCTATTCCAGTGCCTGCTATGTTAGCATCTCTCATCTTACATCTCATGTACTTCTCCATTTTTGTTATTTTCAGATGAGCCCAGAAAGAGATTCATGAAATCAGCAATACTACAGAAAAATTCTCAGGAGGGAGGATTCCACAATTATCTGTTCCTTACAATCAGGACTCTATTAGTGAGTTGCTGATAACGCTTTTTCTACACGGCAAGTAGAGAGTATATTGATGACTCTGACTGGATAAACTTTACAGTGGAAATCAAGACTGAAATAGCAGCAAAGACCAGTGTCACAGGGATAGTATCAGCAAAGAACAGATGTTATGGAGAACCCTGTTTGTTCAATGGTTGGGTTGTGGTCCTGATGCAAGGACAGTAGTTATTCAGCATGGGACACTAACCTTTTGTGATTGCTTTCTCTCTCAGTTTTTAAGGGAAGAAATTGTTATCTTAAGGTGGAAAGGATTTTAGGTAGTGTAGAGAATGCACTTTTGAATGTCTGTCTTTTAATAACCGTCTGCAAGATGTATGACTTTAATGTCTGTCTCCTGCAGTCCAGCTGGGTGATAAGGTTTGTTCCTAAGGCTGTAATTTTTGATGAGGAGAGAGGCAAAATGGCAGTCTTGAATTCAGTAGAAAATACCATCCCTGAGACCTTCTCAGGACAGTACTCGTATTCCACATCAGTCCTGGTCAAATTGGGTTGCCTGCTCTGGCTGCAGTATTTTATACTGAATTATCGGTGGTGAGATTTGCCAAAGTTGCAGAGTTACGTTGTAAACCAAGTGACTTTTTTTTGTAAGATCACAGCAGCTCTGATCTTCTTGTTCCAGTATGAAGCTCAATGGGGCCTTGTGGCAAGATGGCAGTTATTGAGTGTTTGCATGGCAGTGGTGTCTGTGGAGCCACTCCTGGGCCACAGCCTTGCAGTTTCCCACTGTGCCAGTCCAGGAATGTGGGCTGTTCCTGCCACAAATGAAGTGATCCTGCTTGTAGTGCCTCTGAAATTGTTGGCACATTCTGGATTAACCAAGGAGCTGACACATTCCTCTGGTCTGGGTCGGTGGTGTGGAGATGAAAGGCAATAGGCTGAAACATGAGCATTCCCACAAAGGCCATTGTACAATGTAGTTATTTAAAAGGCAAATTTTTTTAGGCAATTTGCAATAATAGGAACCAAGGGGCAGCCTTCTTTTAATACAGATGAAAGTACCTAGCTCCTTTGAAACTGAGGAGCTAGATACCTCCTGTATTTTTATAAATTTGGCTCTGGTGAGCAGCCTTGTCACTGCTGTTCCCCCACCATCCCTCTCTGATCTAAGCTGCTGTGTAGCAAGAGCTCTCACCATCTCCCATGAGGAGGCTGCTGCTGCCTCGGCATTTACACACCTGGTGCCAGGCTTACAGCTGCCTTTCATGTGCTGTGGTCCATGGATTAGGTCCAGGAAAGGGGTTGCTGAAGGAAAATACTGTAAGAGGTATGTTCCAGGCTGCTCTG
Organism: Hypocryptadius cinnamomeus; assembly: GCA_013400635.1. Taxonomy (NCBI): domain Eukaryota; kingdom Metazoa; phylum Chordata; class Aves; order Passeriformes; family Zosteropidae; genus Hypocryptadius; species Hypocryptadius cinnamomeus. Next base: position 57,512 of record VYZP01035223.1, on the reverse strand, counting down.
AATGGCCCTTTCATCTTTGCCTCAAAAAAATCAGTGAGAGTTGTAGCTCTGTGAAAAGATCACGGCTGTGCTCAGGAGTGACAGACCCATTTAACATTTTGGTTTCTGTATTGGAACTGAAACTTTTACAATGCTGCTTCTATTTTAGGGATCTGTTCAGCAGAGATGTTCCATTGCAGATTAATCTCTTAAGCTCATCCCACCTTCTTTTGAAAGTTGTCCTCTTTATTTGCCTTCAGACTTCTCCTTAAACCCCTCCTGTGTCTCCCTGGCAGGAGCTGGCTAGTGGATAGTCACTGTTTATCACAGTGGCTGTGCTGCTTTCTGACTGCTCTGTGTGCCTGGCACTTGTCTTGTGTGCTGAGCACGGGCCCCCTGCGGCTGGGATCGCCCCTGTGCTCCAGCTCTGCACCCTGACACAAGGATGTGCTCCCTGGGAGTGTGGAGCTGACTGCAGTCTGCTCTCTGGATGACAAATCCAGGGCTGAGGAGCCAGACAGTGCACTGCCCTGAGGCCTTATGCTCCCATGTGCCTGTCTCTGCTTCCCCCAGACTCATCACAGCATGGAAAACTCACACAAGCTTTGCTCTTGCAGATCTTTTCTTATCTTTTGCAGGGGACAGAGAACATGGTTTGGAGCTCTTCAGGGTGTCTGGGTGCAAGGTGAAGAGCATGACTCTTCTTCAGTGCTTAGCAGCACTGGATGGATCCTTAAGGGCTCAGCAGACAGCACTGGCCCAGCCAGGGCAGGTGTGGGTGTTTGCAGTGAAATTCTCTATGCTCAGAGGTGGTGGAACTGAAGCCCAGGATATAACAGCTCTGTCTAGAGGCATTTCTGTCTGGAGGCCATGATTTTTAGGGATACACAGCATACTTTGATGAAGGAGTGGCTCTGCTCCCCTGTGAGTCAATCACACCACAACTAAAGCTTCCCAGAGGCACTTGAGCCTCAGGATTCCCCTTAGCCCAAATGTTCAACTTCAGACCTGTTCCTTCCATGTCGTGGTTGGTGTTTCTCAGGGTGTGAAGCACACCCTGCTCCACTCATTGCTGTTGGAGCTCTCCCACTGGGAGCTCGCAGGCACTGCTGTGTAGAAGCCCTGTGGTTCCTCATCCCCCCACCAAGGCAGCCTGTCTGCTGGACAGTCACTTCCCCACCAGGTCCTCACTGTGCTGATGACTTCTGCTGGCATCTTACTGAGTTACAGGTGGGAAGCCAGAACTGGCAGAAAGAAGCTGGTGGGAATGCAGCCAGGTGGGAACAGCCTGCTGCTTCATCTGCTGAAACCTCTTTGTCCTGCAGTGCATTTATTCCTAGTCTATGCTGAGGAGGAGCTACCTGAACAGCCCAGGTCCATGCCTGGTACCAGAGGTTGAGAGAGATTCCTTTCTCGGATGTCCACTGCTTCTAGAAGGTCTGAAGCCCACAAGGAAGAAAGGTCTCACTTTCATTGCAGTTTTGGCTAGTTGTTGTCCAGGGCTGACCTCTGGAAAGAGGCTGAGGAACGAAGTGCTGTCTGGGAGGTGCAGTCATGCTGTACTTCCCCTGCTGTTCAGCCCCAAGGTTGTTGTGTGATCCAAAGAAACTATCACAGGATTGGCAGCACACACAACCCAGTCTTCCATCTGCTTGAAGGAAGTCTAAAATTATGCACCATGTGATCGATAGCTGCACTTGAGCACGCTCTGCCTCTTGTTCCTCTATCCACTGCATTTGCAATAGCTCTTATCACCCTGTGGGGTCGTGCCCAGTGGCTGCTGTGTCACCAGTGAGGCCAAGGCCATGTGCATGTGTGAGCTGGATTGGATTCCAAACAGGGTATGGATCACAGCAGCTGACATTTGCTGACAAAATGGCCCCATCCAATGGCTGCCATTGCAGTGAGACTGGGAATTCTGGAAGAGACCCACAAAAGCTGGGTGCCTTCCTGTGTTGAGCAAAGTCTGGGGTGAGGGGAAAAACCCATGACAGTGTAGGAGTATGTGTGTATGACAGTGATGTGTGGTGCCTGAGGCACTGCTGGGTACTGCAGTGGGGTTAGAGCTTCCCACAATGAGACACTGATTCATCTGTGGTCAATGTGTTTTTAAAAGAATGCCACTGAACTGTCAGTCTGGCTTCTCCTGGCCAAGTGTGACCACTGCAGGGCTCTTTTCCTTACGACTCCCCCATGCTGGTGACCTTAATTTTAATTTTCCTTTCTCAGTCTGGTTCCTCAGGCATTTATGCTGTCTGATCCAGGTGGGAGAATCCTGCTCCCACCTTGGCCAGTGTGGCCACTTGTACAGTGGAGAATGGGGCTGTGCTGGAGAAACCACAGGGTTGTGGGGCTGGTGCTCAGTGCTGCATTGCCAATACAAACCATTTCCAACCCCGTGTGTGTGGGGAGACAGAGCTGAGCTGCTGCAGTTGGAGGTCAGCAGTTGGAGCTGGCACAAAGGCAGAGCAGTGTGGCTGAGCTCCTCTGACAACACCAAGCTGTGATTCTTCCCCACTGCTCTGCTTGGGTTTGGATTTGGGGATTTGGGGGTTGAGTGTAGTCCCATGCAGCTTGTGCCATACCCTGCTGTTAATTCAAAGCAGTTTCTGCCAGACTTGTTCTTGCAGGGGAAGGAGGGAGGGTGGAGGGTTTGGATGGCAGTCGACTGGGAGGCAGAGATAAATTAAGTGTTGAGCTCTTAATGGGGAACATGCTCCATTGGTTTGGGTTTCCCTCCCCACCCATCCCACTCTTTTTAATCTGTGGCACAGTCTTGGGAGCAGTTTGAGAACGGAAGTGATTTCAGACTGGAGGTGACCTCATCTGTCTCCAGCTCTGAGGTGGAGCAGTGTTTGGAGGCCCAGCCAGAGCTTATGGTACTCTTTGAAAGATGCAGGCGAGGGGCTGAGGCTCCAGGAGAGCCCTGTGCCTCCTGCCCAGTGGTGTACAGCTGTGCAAGGGGGTGGTAAGTGGGTGATGGCTGTGGGGGGTTTTATCTTTCTGTTCTCATCTTTCTCCATGCTAGAGTGGGGGGAAGTAGGAAGGAGAAGCAGAGTCCGAAAGACACAGCTGGACATGTCACATATCAGTGCAATTAGTTCCTGATGAGATGTCCAGCCCTGTCCTGCAGGGTGCTGAGCTGTGCCCAGCTGGAATACACACTAAGTCTGGTCATGTGCTGTGTGGAAAGGTGCTGAAGGGTATGTGCATGGATGGAAGAGTCCCTGCTGGGTTCTTTGAATTTGAGGATCCTGTGGATCAGCAAAAAAGGGGATCAGAGCCCTCCTGGAGGTTTTGCTTTTTAGGACCCAAGATGTCAGTGAGAAATCTGGGAGATTTGAGGATCTGGAGCATGGGGTGGGAGGCAGTTGGAGTGGCAGCTACTGGTCCAGATAGTGATGAGGAGCACATGAGACCACAGATGCTACTTGCAGAACCTACCAGATAATTCTGCTTCCTGACATGCAAAAGGGCCCTTCCTCCTGCCTTGATGTCTGCTATTTTGAAGAGGACAAGATTTTCTGTTGCACAGCTGGAGCCTGGTGTCCTTGGACTCTGCTGGTGTCCAGCAAGCCCAGCTCTGTCCTGGATGCTGGAGCTGGTCTGCCAGGTGCAGCTCTGGGCTTCAGTAAATGTCCATGTTTTTCAGTAAGGACAGCTTGCAAGTGCTGTCTCAGAAGCTGTGTGGGGGTGTCCAGCCACTTCCCCTTAAGCTTAGTTGTCTTCTGGCTCCAGCTCAAGCTGAAGAGATGCTGGGCTGTGGTAGGCTATGGCTGGGAAAATAAAAGCAGTCTTTTCTCATGTCTCTATGGCTGTGTGGCTGCAGAAACTCCCTGTAGCTGGGTAGGCAGTATTGGAAGGGAATAAATTGACTGGAGGAATTTGCTTTTCACTTGGCCTTGTCCCGGGTGGCATCAAGACTCTTGCTTGGAGATAAATTCCCCTCCCACCACTGCTAAACAGGGAGAGTTCAACCATTCATGGGATCTAGCAAGATACTTTCTCCAGCCTTCCTGCCCCTCTTCCCTGTTGCACTGGGAGCAGGGACTGAAAATGAATCCTGTTGTGACCATGTCACAGTGAGGACAAGAGTTTGCAGACTTTCCTCCTTCCTGCCTCAGAATTGTCTCCATGCCTGTATGTGATGAAACAGTCCCAAAGTGCATAGACAAACAGGCATTTTGTGTTAAAAATGCCCCTTTTTTTCTTCTCTGCTCAGCATCCCACAGCTGTGCCCATGACACTGAAGTGCAATCACAGGTGACTGGCACTGGCTGGGTTACAGAGGAGCTCTGACATGTCTTTGAGGAGGAGTTTGGGCTAGTGGAGCCTCAGGAGACGTTTGTGCTGCTGTCAGTGGTGACAGATGCATGGTGCCAGTGCTGGCTGCCTGGCAGGGCTCAGGACCTTGGCAGCCCCCTGCATCTGCAGCCTCTGTGTGTGAGCCCCAGCAGCATCCCAGAAAGGGACCATTATCCCCAAGCCTTGCCTGTTGCTGAAGTCAGGAGGGCACAATAAAGATGTGTCCCGGCCGCAGCCTGGAGCGGGCTCGTGTGTCGGGAACAAAAGAGGCTTTGTACCAGGCACTGCCTCTGCTGGGAGGTTTGTCAGCTCTGGAGCTGGGATGGTAACTCAGGGCTCTGTGCCCAGCCCTGCTGTGCTGCTCAGGGCCTCCCCTGATTCAGGGCAGGGTCACTGGTTCTTCCTTCACTGGGGGAGGTCTTGGCAGCAGATCCTGCTTGCCTGAGCACAGCTTTGCCCAGTGGGCTGGGAACTGCAGGAGGCAGGGCTCCCCTGGTCTCTCAGGTTCAGCAGCCCTGTGCTCTGTGGCCTGGAGCTGTGTGTGCTCTCTGCAGTGTATCAAGTCCCCGAGAGCAGCTTCAGGGCTCTAATGGACCAGGATGGCAATGTCACTCTGTCTGGAGCTTTGAGGAGAAATGTCTCCTGGGAAGATTTCAGCAGAGCAGGGCTGAGCGGGACAGCTTGACAATATGTGACAGCAAAGCAAAGCAGATTGGAGAAGCAAGGGAAGCTCCTGTGCTCGGGCTGTTAGACCAGACACATGAGCTACAGGAGGATACACTTTAGAGAATGCTCTTTTCCAGCTATTGAGAATGGACCTGAGGTCTGGCTGCTCTCCCACCTCTGTCTGCAGCATCAGTGCCATGGTGTTGTGGGACTGAGCATGGTGGTGTCTGCCAGGTGATCCAGAATTGCCCTCTGCAGAGGGGCGTGGTTGAAGGTGAGATAACCAAAACCACAATAGGGAAGAGAAGTTGGTGATGGGATTGGGGCAGTAAGACAAGATAGTATTGGGAAGGATCCCTCTAAGAAGCTGTGTAGGATATTTTGGGATTTTGGATTTGTGGCAGTTTTGTCCAGCCAGTTGCTGCTACTGAGCAATCACGGGGTGTTGCTGTGTTTTGTTCATGGTACGTCCTGTTATTCCATCCTTTCTCACCTAAGAGCAATGCTCTCCAGGAACACTCAGTTCTACTCTCTCCAGTCAAGAGTAGGAAGATTTTATTGTGAAGGAAAGGAGAACTTAGGATATGTTCTGCTGCTCTCTGCTGTTTCTGTGAGTCCACCACAGGCACCAGATCTTCCAAACTGAAGGAATCTCTGAAGGGAATTGCAGGGCCCATGGACAGGCTGAGAAGAGCATAATGTCTCTTCTGGCTCTGGAAAAATGTCTGCTCAGAGAGGAAGCAAACACAGGAAAAGGGGAAAAGGGTAGTTTCCGAACACAAACTGTCAAGAATTAAGCAATCTGTTTTATAGTATGAAACCTCCTGTTGAGCAAGAAGTCTGTTTTCCCTCCCAAGCAGGTGTGACTGGTAAAGCAAGGTGGCAAAGTCCTCCCAAAGTTCAGCTGCCAGACAGGACTAATACTTCTGTAGCCCTCTCCACACAGAGTGTCCCCAGTTTTTATCCTTTTCTTCCTGCTACGTTTTTTGGAGGCTGCCTAGACTCTCCCATGGTACCTGCTGCCATTTTCATCCTCACTCTGTACTTTTGTGCTGCACAGGCACCACTGGCACATTTTGCTCTTTTGTGGGGTTGGGTACATGGTTGGCCCAAGCAGCATGTACATAAAAAGGAATGCATGGAAAAAGTGTCTGGGTAAAGATTTCTTTGCATTACATAATTTCTGCAGAACCCTGATATAGAAAAAACCAGGGCCTGGTAGCTGTTAATTTAGGGATCCTGGCTTATCAGTGGCAGATTCCTTCTGGCTTTAAGAGGGCAGGCCAAGAGATGTGGGAACAACTTTATCAGCCCCTCCTCTGCCGTGCAGAGCAATAATTTGGTGTAAGTTGCACTTGGGAGCAAGTCCTCTGTGCCTTCAGGGACGTGGCCTGTAGGTGGATTAATGATGGAGCTTGTTCACAAAATCAAAGTGGAAGAGATGCAGCGCCTCCCAGGTGTTCATTTTGCAGAAGGGAGATATTAGGTCACTGAGGAGGGTGAATTCAGTCTCTGTCCCAACTGGCTGGCTGTTCACTCCCTGTGTGTCCAGGAGAGCAAACTCTCTCTAGAGTCCTTTGCTGTGTAGCTGCTCCTGTGAGCCAGCTCATAAATGGAAACAGATGGCTCCATCTCAGCGGTTAGCAGGAATCTCTCACTGCTGCAAAACTGCTAATGAAGTCTGGGGCTGGACTGAAGCAGACAAGGCTGCTGTGCTGGGCTCCTGGCTCTGTGCTGGGGTGCCTGTTACTGCCCCCCTGTCACAAGAGCACCAAGATTGCCAAGCTGACCCCCTAGCCTGGCAAAATGTTCTGTGTCCTGTAGCAGCCTCAGGCAGGGGGTTCATCTGGGTACTGCAGAGCCACCAGGAGCTGTCAGTGTCCACCAGTCTTGGTAAATGATCTGTGTGGTCCATCCTTACTGTGGGTTCCAGACCTTGCAATTCACACCTGTATTATGGAAGGCCGTGGGGAGCCCTCTAGTATCTGACACAATCCCTTCTTCATCTAAGGTTCTTTGCTCTGTTTCACTGCAAACTCAGACTAACTACTCTTTGGTTTTGCCCTACTGGTCAACATCTCCCTGGTAAGGACAAGCAACATTCAGCAGTTATTGACTATTGCTCTTAAGCTTGGAAGAAACTTAATTTAAATTCCCTTTGACAGCACAGTTTGATTTAGATGTTCAGTGACTTGAAGTTTTCTCCCATCATCACATAAAATGTGACTCTCCAGTCACACTGCAGGGCACAGGGAAGCGGTGAGTTGTGCAGCAAAGGTGTAACCAGGCTTGGTGTTTGCTGGAGCAAGTAGGTGATTGAGAAGGGGAGAGAAAGGTGTTGGAAAGCATTTCTTGATTCCATTTTTGATTATTCTGACAGCTGCCCCCCAGGCACAGCCTCAGTGTCTGCAATGGCAGAGCACAAGGAGCCGATGTCAATGCTGGATGGCTGCAAACCACAGGCAAGTGGGGAACAATCCTGGTCCCCAGCTGCCTTGCTGCCCTTACTTTCTCTTCTTCATTCATGCAGCAAACTGCCAGACTCTGTATCTGCATAGCTGTCCCCACAGCTGTGCTGGGGACCTCCTCAGGCAGCCAGGGCTGTGATGCCCATCGGGAACACTGCGCCTCGCTGCCGCCGTGATCCGGTGTGGGCACCGGTGTGTGCCAGGCCCTGGCAAGCCCAGCCAGGCTGCAAATGGTGCAAGAGGCACTGACTGTTCGATGGCTGCAGTGCCTCAGCCTCGTGGCCTGTGAGCCTGGCACAGCTGGGTAACGCTGCATCCAGCTCTTGGTGGGCAGCCAGCAGTGGGCTGGCATGGATCACAGGGGAGGGAGTCAGCTGCAAACTCCTGGAATCTTCTGAAAGGCATTTCAAAGCTCCTTGCATGGAGCAGGCAGCAGTTTGGTTTTTACAGCCATGTGCAGAATAGAAGCTACCAAGCCCAGGCAGGATGTGGAGCTGCTGGAACTCTTGATGGTTTGCACTGGAGGGCTGTAAGCTCTGCATGGATTCAGGACATTGCCCATGGAGAACACAGGATGTCACAGAGTACAAGAGGACAGAATTGACAGATTGTCTCTGAAAACTTCTGTCCTCTGTACATCTTCTGTGAGGGGGTAACTGTGGGAAAGATGTGGATCCCAGCAGGATAAGTTCTCGCTGTCAGGTGGAACTCATGTGTCTGTGCATCCCTGCAGGTCCTGGGGATGCTTGTGCAACCATCAGGGCTTGAGGTGTCAATACTGCTTCCCAGAAAGCCACTTAGTGGCGGGGGAGGACAGACAATCTTGTATGCTCAGTGAGGATCTCTTTGGATACTTCATCTGGGCACACAATCCTCTCCTTCTCTGGGAGCTCTGAGGTACAGCTCTGTGTTAAATTACCCCAATTTCAACATTGCTCCATCTCTTCCTCAGGTTTCCTGCAGGAGGGTGTTATGATCTTTTTCTGAGAGCATCTCACACCATGGCTGAGAATCAGGTACGCTTCTTTAGGCCCTGCCCAAAAGGAGTGTTTGGTACTACTGCTTATAAGTGGAGGTGTGCTGCAACCCCAGTCCAGCTGATTGCATATTCTTGCTGATTAGCTAATTGCTTCCAATTGCCAACAACATCACACTCATTGAATTCACACTGTGATTTCTGTGTCACCTGGGGAAAAGGGGCAGGGTGCAGCTATGGGAGGGAAGCCTGTGTTTGCCAGGCTGAAAAGGACAAATGCTACTGCAATGAAGCATTCAAATCATCATGCAGTTTATTCTGCTGTTCATATTGAACCAAGAACAACATCCTGGGGAGGAAGGGAGCAAAATTTCCCTCTGACTAATGCTGCTGGATTGTGCAGGGCTGTGGGGGAACTGCCAGCCAGAGAAACCATCAGGAGGGGAAAGGAAATGGAAAGGGAATCTAATTATCCATCTGCAAAGACAGATGCTAGTCCCGACACAGGGCCCAGCCCTGGGCAGACTGATGTGGGCAGTGACGTTTGCAGGCTGTTTTTGTGGCGGGGCTGGGAAACGGGATCCTGGGGGACCCCTGTGGGATAGCAGATGGTCCAGCACACATCACAGCGAGCTGGGGCAGACTGGAAGGCACACAGCTGCTTTCCCCAGGAACACTGGCCCATGCTGGGCTCCGAGGGACGGCACTTCGCAGCCAGGTACAGCTGTGTTGTGTGGAGATGGAAGTGGAGCAAGGCAGAGCTGGTGCAAAGGGAGGAGGGTGAGTGTGTGGCTCCCTCTCAGCAGGCTCATCTCAGTCAAGTGGGCTGGGGCTGCAAGCCCAGGGGTGAGGGTGGGAAGGAAGGTGAAGGGCCCTGTGTGCCTCTGCTGTCTCAAGGTGTGCAAGGACTCTGCCTCATGTTACTGAGTGTGCAGAGGCAGCTGACAGCAGGGAGGGAGGGTGTGTGGCTGGAGCCTGGGGGTCTGAGTCCTTCATGGGGGGCCTGCAGGAGACCCCCTAGGAAGGAGAAGGTGCCTCTACCTCCTTGTTCTGCACAACTTTTTGGGGTTATTGCTCACACAGTCTGAGGCCAGCTTTTCTTTCCTTGGGTGCCTCCCAGAACTGAAATTTGCTATAGAGAGCTGCCTTTTCCGCCTTAATTAATGGAATTAAAAATTTGGTGAGCTGAGTGGGCTTATTCTCCTCTCTTGTGGGCATCAGCTACTCCTAAAGTTATGTTAATTGTAGGTGGAAGATAGAGGTTGGGAATTCTCCCAAGACAGTTGGCTTTCATTCTCCCAATAAGGTTTTTGGGAGCCTGCTGGGAGGACAGCAGGGTTAAGGAAGATCTCCTTGCAGACCTGGGAGTGTCCATAAGATGCGTGAACTGGGAATGAATCAGGAGAATTTCTGCTTGAGTGAAGCACCTTTGTTGTCCACTACCTTGCTCTCCATGGTCTGTGCTCAGTCTGCTGTTTGCAGGTGTGGTGCCCCAGCCTGGACTGTCTTCCTCTGTGATGCCCTTGGATTAGCTCCTGCTGGACCAGGTGTAGGTGTCCCACAATGCTCCTCTTCGGTTCAGGATTCAGCCTCTTTGGTAGACAGGCCTGATCCTGCATCCCTTACTCACGTGAGCAGTCGTCTCTATTTCAAAGGGACTACTCGGTGAGTAAGGATGGCAGGATTGGGACCACTACCTGTAACTTAAACTGCACCTTCTGTAGGATCTTGTCCCCAACCTTTTCCTATTCATGTCTGTCAAAATGCACCAAGGACTTCCAAAACTGATGTTCTTGTCATTTGGATGGAGAACCTGAGAGCTAGAAGAAGCAGTGCCTTTCCATTGCAGAGGATAAATCACCATAATTTTCCATCCTTTTCCACCAAACTGCTCTCAGCCCAGCCAGCTTCTGTGCCCCAGAGGAATGTGTACCTGTTTGTCTCCCAAACACTGTTGTTCCTGGCTTCCCAGGCTGGCAGGGCTCTGCTCTGCCTCTCCCTGGTTTTCCCAGCTGTAGCTTTGAGATGAGAGGCCGGGTATTTTAAGTCTGATCTGTGCTGCAGAGCTGGAGGATGAATCGGAGGGAGAGATGAGCAGCAGTAGTGCAGAGACTGCCGCAGACCTTCTTGCACCACCCGGTTTCTCCTTCTGTCTTAAAAGGCTAAATTTGGAAACCTGTGTCCCGTGCTAAGGAATATGTTCGAAATGGGAGGAAGCAGCGAGGGTGGCAGGTTTGACCTGTACGTTGATTTCCGTGTGGCCCTGGCCGGGGAAGCCGCCGGGGCGCTCCCCGCTCGGACACGGCCCTTGCGTGCGCCGGCTTCTCCCTCGCGCGGAACGCTCCGGTACCGCACCGCGCCTCCTCCCGCGGACAGCGACCGAGGGGCTGCTGGAAGGGATCCGGGCAGCGACCGAGGGGCTGCTGGAAGAGATCCAGCCAGCTCCATGTCTGCCCAGTTTGTTTTATCGTGCAGATTATCCTAAATGAGGAGCTGGGTGTGAGAAGCTCTGTGAACTCGCTCCAGAGCAAGTCACGAGTTTAAACAAGCAGGAGGCAAATTACGGTCCTCGCTCCTTTTTAAGAGCTGGAAGTGGAGGCATGGCATGAGTCACACAGTGCTTCTTGGGAAGCATGAGGCACTTCAAGAGGAAGCAGGGAGCATAAATACCTTTGAAATAGAATTTGATACATTTCGGGAGGGATTATGTGCCAAAGCAGCAGTGATCCTTGAGCGGAAATTAAAAGTTTGACCTGTGGGATAGGTAAAAGATGAGATCTGGCTGCTGTGCAGATTGTGCTTGTGACACTGAACATACAGATGATTAATCCTGTGCTTTGGGATTTCTGCATTTCTTGTCTGGTATCTTGCTTTTTCCTGAGCATCACAGGATGAAGCCTGGCTAAAGAGTCAGGGCTCTGATGCTCCCAGAAGCCACTTAGATGGTGCCTTGCTTGCAAGTTTGAGCTTAAATTATTAATCAGAGTTTAGATCAGCAAGGCTTTTTCCCTTGGATCAGGTCAGCAGGAGCCTCAGGGTGAGTGTGCAGCTCTGCTGGTGATGGAGCAGCAGAGTTCAGACCTTGCAATACCCATGAGATTCATCTGTCTGAAGTCAGCACTGATGTTCATTATAGTGGGAGAGGAGGCAGCAGAGAAGAAGGTGGTAGCTGAGCCCTGGAGGTTCCCAGCTATGCACCTGCATGGCGGATATCGGCTGTTCCTCATCCTCCATTGCCCTGGTCCAAGCTGGGAATGGGTTTGCTGCCTGCTGCTGCTCCTATTCAGCTTGAGCAAACAGCTTCTCTGGAACTGCCCTTCCCTTCGTCCCAGAAAACAGCCAGAAAGAAAATTTCCCTTCTGTGGGGAATACTGAAAATAGCTTATTTGCTTCAGAGGAAGAAACATAAATGCTGTTATTACGTGACTGTGCTGACCCTGCCAAGCCATGGATATGCAGTTTCACCACTCTTCCATGCAGGCCAGGCTGGCTGGGTGCATCCCTGGTAGGACCTGTTGCCTGGCTCTGTGCTGCTCAAGAGCATCTGTCTGGATCAGGCTGAAGATTTTTTCTTCCATGACATGCTCCTGGTTGTTCACCAAGGATGGAGGCTGAGCACTGCAGTCCCTAAGCCACAGCATCTCTGCCAGGAAACAGCTCCCCTGCAGGTGGAGGACTTCTCTGCTGTCACAGTTTGACAGAGAGCTGGTCTGTGAGGTGGGAAGGACTTGGTGCACCCCAAGTCTGTGTTGCCCTTGCTGACTGTTTGGCAGGTTGGGGCTGGGCAGGTTGGGGTTGTCTGCTCTGACACTCAGAAACCTGGATCCTGCAGCCAGTTTGACTCCTGAGCTGCTGCTGCAAGCACCTGCCTGGAGAGGAGCTTAGAGGTGCCAGTGGAAGAAAACACTTTGGATTTGCTCTAGGTCTTGGAAACGCCAAGTTTTTCACTGCTGAGCTCTGCTGCACGCTCCACGAGATGTCCTCTGTTTTTCTTCTTTTAAGGATGGTGTACATCAGATTTCTTGTTGGAGGAGCAGACCAGGATTTACACTGGGCATTTCTAAGGGCTGTGTGGAAAGAGGACTGTGATCAGAAAGGACAGGGGCAAAACAAGGTTGGCTTGGCTGTCTTTGGGAAGTTTGGACACAGATCAGCCTGAGCCGACAGCTCTGGGTGTGTCATGCAGCACATCTGAGGGACACAAACGAGTCTGTCATTTATGGTTTGGTAACTCTGAGGATGCCAGATGAGCATCTCTCCTGTCTCTAGGAGGGACAGGAGAGGCTGAGACCAGTTGACTGGCCTTCAGCATTTTGGACACCACAGCATTGGCCACTCAGTCTTAAGATCATCTCTGTAGCCAAGACCTACTCTTCTGTTTCTTTTCCTGATCTGTTCTCTGAGTTGTCAGGCATGGCCTTCTGACTGGAATTCCTCCCTAGCTGCCAGTCCTGAGAGCATGTGTGAGAGCTCAAGGCACTCTGAGACAGTCATTCCTTGTTTCTCTCTGCACTGTCAGCACAGCTCCTGGGGCCATGAACAACACTGTGGTTTTGTCGCAACCAAATCGTTGTTGACTTCATCTGTGATCCCAGCCCAAAAGAATGTTCTGATTTGGTGCAGTGGGCTCGTGGGGACACAGCATGTCTCGATGTGCCTTTGGAAGATGCTTGTGGTTGGTGGCCATGTGGCTTGTGGTACTCAGACAAGAGTTTTCCAAGCCATGAGAATTCATCGGAGTTGGAGAGGGTTTGCTTGCAGCTATTGTGGTTTATGGTGTGGAAGGACTGGTGAAACCTCCTGTTATCTTAAGAAGGTTTGGATGCACCTTGGGTGTGCCACAAGCCATTGCTCTTGTTGCCCAGTGCAGGCAGCATGGTGCTGTCACTGCTCTTCAGTTGTGTGCCAGTTGCAGACCCTGGTGGGAAAGTGCCCCAGTCCTGGAAAGCAAGGATTAGGTGAATCTAGGAGGAAGAAGGCGTGTCATGAGCATGGCCTGACCTACCACTGAGCAGGGAGGCCAATGCAGGGCTGTCAGCTCCCTGGGGAATGGAGCAATGCAGCAGAGTGAGGGCAGAGCTGCCAAACAGGCACGTGTTCTGAGCAGTGGCAGTTCCTGCCACACCTGGATCTCAGTCCAGGCCTTCTGCTTGACTGCTACACACAGAAACAACTGAGAACAAAACTCAGTGGGTGTAATTAAGGATGCTGCTGGTGGAGTAGGGTGGTTTGGAGAAGGGTTTCATGTGTGTGGTATGACAGCTGTTGTATGGCAGGGGTTTTCCTGCTCTGGGAGTGTTTCCCAGTTCTCCTCCATTTATTTTTATCAGCCTTTAGGACCTTGTGCCTTTGACTTCTGACATCACCCTCTGTCAGCTTATAGGACAGCACATAGGTAAAACATTGGGGGTTTTCCCTCTCTTCTTTCATTTGCACACTCACAGCTGCTCCCAGACTTCAGGCCACTGGACCTTATAGTGGCTCAGTGCCTTATAACAGACCCTGGTGTCAGCCAGACTTGGGGTACATGGTGGAGGTCCTGGGTTGTAGTCCAAGGTGACCAGGGCAGGCCTTGCTCGTCTGGCACTCTGTGGAGTCACTGCTGGAGTCCTGCAGATCCCAGAGAAGCAGCAGGAGCTCTGGCTGACAGTGGGCCAGGAGTATGGCTGCAGCCTGTGTGCTTCCCATTGGTGAGCAGAAAGCTGCTCAGGAACCCATGAGGCAAGGGACAGGTTTCTCCAGCACCACCAGTGCTGTCATCTCCTGTCACTTCATTATACATGCTGTGGTATTGTCACTTCATTATACATGCTGTGGTATTAACCTCCCGGTTTCCAGAATGGTGTGATTATATGAAATTAGGAGCTTTTATCTGTTTAATATAAATTCCTGTTCAGTTTCTATGGCTGCACAGAAAAGCTGGAAGGCATATTTTATAGAAAGGTTCAGAACCCAGACTTGAGATTTGAATAACTTTTTTGGTGTGCTGGGTTGTTGGGTTGGGTTCATCTGCTTAATGAACACACAGATGCTTCCTTATTCTGAAACGTCTTCAGAGCTTGAATGGTTGCTGTAAGATCCAGAATGCATCTGCTGCTATTCCAGTTGAATTCAGAGATGAGGCTGCAATAGAGCCTGGACTAGACAAGAGATCAGCCTGCACCACGTGGGGACAGAGCCACGTCAACCAGGACTGCAACCCTGCTTTTTGGGGGCTTTGTGGACCCTTGAGACCTTCATCCACACAGCCACAAGCAACACTTTTTCTTGCTCAGAGCAAGTTTCCTCCAGCAAACCTTTGTCTCGGCTGCATCAGGCAGGGAATGTAAGAAATCCTGCAGCTGAATAGGCCCATCTGTCACGCGGAGTCAGACTGATGGCAGGGACAGCATCCGGTACGTGCACAGCCTCTCCGCGGGACACTGGCGGGGCGAGAGACATCGCCTCTGGCCTGCGGCCGCGGTGGCCTTTGTCCTGTCCTCGCTGGCAGGCTCCTCCCGCGGCACAGGCGGAGGCAGGAAATCCCGGGCAGCTGCCTGGGAGCCTCCTCGCCTTTCCTCGGCTCTCCTCGGCTCTCCTCCTCGCCTCGCCTCGCCTCGGCACCGAGGCGAGCCGAGCCAGCCCTGCGTGTGTGTGCACGCGTAGGCGGGGGGGGCTGCCGCATGGATTTAGCGAAGGCTGGGAGGGAACACATGGGTTGGGGTTTTTTCCCTTGGCCCGCCGTGGCTGTCCGTCCGTCCTGCCAGCCGCGGTTATGGATTCGATCATTATTCAGGAGCGGTTAGTGGAGCGGCTGCTGTCTCCCCGGACGCAGGCACAGCGAAGCCACCCGGGCAAGCTGAAGGTACAGGGATGTATTTATAGCACTGCGCGAGCCGGGGAGCAGCGGGGACAGGAGGGGGGAGGATGGTGCCCGAGAAGACGCGCGCAGCACAAGATGAGACCTCTGAGGAGCAGAGGAGCGGGAAGACGCCGGTAAGGGAGGGACGGCGGGCACAGAGAGGAGGGGAGCAGCCCCGCGGGCGCGGTGGGCGGCTGGGAGATGCGCGACGCTTTTGTGCGGTTATTCGATGCAGTGATTCCCTGTCTGAATGGCGTGTGCGTGCATGGGGGGGCTCAGGGCAGGAGTCAGCGCTATGTATGCCCACACGCAGTCCGATTTGTGTTAATTAACACTGTGTTAATGCTGTGCTTTGCTGGCCGAGTTCCTTCTCTTCAGCAAATGCTGGTGGCCGAGTGGTTTTGCCGATTCTTCTGTGCTGAGCCCCAGGCCCGAGGAGCAGATGTCCGTGGCAGATGCCTCGGGGGCTGTTTGTGTTATGAATTTATGCAGCTTTCTGCAATGAAAGGAAGCAAATGGTCTGCCTCTCCTCCAGGGCTGGGCTGTGCTGGTCCGTGCAGACGCGATGTGGCGGCCGTGCCTGGCCGGAGGGGAAAGGCTGGAGGAAGGGCTGCCTGGGAGGGAGCTGGATGGCTTGTGCTGAAGGCAGTGACACCGAGAGGGCCCCTTCCCCCTGAAGAGGCAGAGGCACCAGGGTCCTAGCACAGCTCCGTCATTTCTGGGGCTTGCTGCAGACCTTTGCACGGATTATTCTTCAAATTTGCTGTGGTCCCTAATGTTTAATTTTAGCCCTTTTCAATATACCCGGCAAGGCCCCTTTTATCCCCAGGCTGAATGAAGTCACGTGAGATCTGGGTTGGCTTAAACAGCACATCCACCAGAGGCGAGAAGAGGGAATTGGGAAGGACAGGAGTGATGGAGGCTGTGCTCTGCCGTGGAGATGCAGACAGCCCTGTGAACACCTCAGTACCAGGATAGCTTCTCCTCTGTGCAACATATCCTGGGTGTTTCTAAGCCCCCAACATGAACAGGGCTTGAGCCCACCCAGGGCTTTGTTGCTTGGCTTGAACTCCCAGGGAGAGCACTGGCTTCCAGGGAAGCCCTGGCCACCTCGGCCGGGTGTTAGAGGATGTGAGATGTTGCTGTAATGTCTGGTGAACCAGCAAGTGTGTGCCAAGGGAGAGTGGCCTGGGGTGCTTTGGTTTGTGACAGGGTCCCAAAGTTTGGCCACAGCTCTTAGTGGCCTCTGTGGTGGTGTGTGGGGCACGTTCCCAGGCACGTGGTTGCGGGATGCCAGCGGGAACAAAGGCAGCAGCTTGGAGCAAGCGATGGGAGAGGGCCTCCTTGTGCCAGAGTGCTTCTGGCTTGGCTGGCTGAGGCCCTTTCCTGACAGCTGGAGCTGGCAAGGGAAGCACAGTGCAGGAACCAGCTGTCCTGGCTTTTGTCAGCTTGATAGGACCTGGCTTGTGAGGGTCAAGAGCACGAGGAGGCCACTGTGATGCATTTAGGAACTCCCTCCATCCAAGCCTCTCGTCTAATTAATGGATTTTAGCTTTTCATAACCCAGAAAGCCCCCTGTCTCTGTCAGTAGACCTCCCAGGCCTCTCCACCCCATGCATGGTTGCTCTGCAGGCAGTACCTGGAGGTGGTGAGTGGTGTAGAGCTTTGAGCAAGACACACAACAGGCTCAGGAGGCTACTTGGGCTCCTTAAGTGCCATGTTGATGTTGCCATGCTGGCAGAGGTGGTGGTACATACCTGTCATAGTGCCTGAATATGACTGGGATAGGAGCACACACTGTCTCAAAGTGAAGGTGAAGAACCACAAGTCAAGGCAGGTACAGAGACCACGCTGCTGTTCCTGACAGAAGGCTGTTATAAGAAGGGGATCCCTCCCCACAACCCTCCTTGCATCTCTTGCCTTCATCCTTGACAGGGCTCTGCAGTGTGTCCATGGCTGGTCAGAGGGAGACATGGCTGGGGACAGGGCTTTTCCCCTCACAGGTCTGGCTGCCTCCCATAGTGAGAGAAGCTCTTCTGTTGGTATTGCACTCAGCACTGACCTTCCTTTCTGTAAGGGAAATGACTACATGAGTCATGGGTAAAGGGCAGTGTCCTGCACCAGCTGGGATTTGCTCATTTTGAATATCGTGATTCCACGGAGCTATGGGGAGGCAACCAGAGTTTACAGCAAATCCATGCTCTCTTGGTTGGGCTGAACAGAAATGAGAGATCAGGTTCAGCCAGTTACACCTGGCAGAAGTAAGTGGAATTGCACCAGAGCACAGCTCCCTGGTGTCTCCATTGTCAGCCCTTAGTCATCTAGGTTAAAAACCAAGCAAAACAAGAGAAACACACCCCAAGCCTCAGCCATGGTTTCATTAGCACATTACTAATACTATTTCATATGTCAGGTCAGTGGAGAGAGCAGGTGATAGTTGTCTTTTCAAAGTCTGGTAAAGATCAGAGCAGGAGAAGCACAAAAGGGAAGTATGTTGTATATTTGTGGTGCTTGCTGGGAAACACTGGACCTTTTACTGTGAGGAGCTGGCTGTTATGTGTCCACTTTGGCTGTGCTCATGGATGTATTTTAGCAGGAAGTGAAGCAGCTGGGAGACAGCTCTGGTACTGAGACAGAGGCTGGAAGCAGCCCTTTCTTCGTTGTTTTTGTGACCTTGCCATTATCACGTTTCTCACTGTGCTTTGCACACCTCGTTTGCCCTTTACTGAGCCCTCTGGGTGGCAGTTTGTGGTGTCCCCCAGGCAGTCACTGCTTTGCTGCATGCAGCTCATCAGAGCTGCCATCACTCATCACCCGGGGTCTCGCTGCCGCTCGCTGCACTGCTGCTCGGGATGTCACTGCCTTTTAGATCAGCCTTTACAGCTGCCAGTGGAGCACTTTGGGCACTCTAATTCTCCCCATTTCTCTAATTTAGTTTTCTCTGTCCTTTCCTGCCTTTCTGGACTGTGGGGTGGTGAAACAACATTGCTTCAGCTATAGGAGGTGAGGGA
Organism: Hypocryptadius cinnamomeus; assembly: GCA_013400635.1. Classification (NCBI taxonomy): domain Eukaryota; kingdom Metazoa; phylum Chordata; class Aves; order Passeriformes; family Zosteropidae; genus Hypocryptadius; species Hypocryptadius cinnamomeus. Next base: position 39,266 of record VYZP01035223.1, on the reverse strand, counting down.
GATCAGAACTCACAATCATTCAGGGCTAAAATTACCAATTTTCAGACCCAAACCAAACCTCAATTGCCAGAAGGTAATGACAGTGCTAAAGGACAGAGTCCTTGGGCCATGATGGCCGTCAGCCACATCTGTTCCATCTCAGTGGGCAGCTCCAGAGCAGCCATATATTGGGAGGAGGAGACTCTGTCTTCCATGCTCAGTGTCCCCAGTGGAACTTTGCAGTCTGTCAGACTGAGGATGCCCAGGGATTCTCACACAGGTGGACATGCAGCTGTAGAGAGCTGCTTGGGAGTGACATTGCCCACCTGCAGTGTGGAAATAGGTGCAAGTCAGCATTGCCCTAAGCTCAGCATCCTGGATCATATTTTGTATTTCTTTGAGTGTGTGGGCCAGGAATGGAGATAGTTAAACTTAGAAACTGAGGTTTTCCCTGCTGTGCCTGGAGAATGGGTGAGGACAGTCATGTGCTTGAAGGCATCCATGGAATAGGAGCTAGGGCCAGTGTTGAGGAACTCCTGGCTCAGTGGATGTGTCTGTGGTGTGAATCCCAGTGGTATGATTACATTCAGTGATGTTGAAATGCAGAGTCTATCATGTCTCTAGCTCAGGCATTTGTGAATGGCTTAGTGTGCTTGTACAGAGCATGTGCCATGCTTGTGAGGTGCCTGTGGGTTTTGTGCTGTGGGGGAGCACTCAGTGACAAGGGGCTCTGTCTGTAGTGGTTGGGTGGTGGGTGACACTCCAGTAATACTAAAAGTGATACCCTCACCAAAATCATCTTAGTTCTATTATCAATATTTCCACATTCTTCCACTTCCCATGCTCCTTGAACTTTGGTCTCTTCAGAAATAACACAAGAGATTACTCAGGATTTCCTCTTATTCAGCCAGGAGTGGCTGTGACACAGCAAGAAATAATCCCCTCTCAGGTCAAGCAGAAGCTGAGCCACTGTACCTTCCTCTAGACACGGCTCAGGACTGTGAAAGCCCAGGAGTGATAATTACAGAGCTCTCCATCATGTAGCACATGTGCCTCTGGAGGGAGGGATGTGAAAATGACCTGGGGAGAGGTGGCATTTGGTGACCCTGCTGTGAAGGGAGCCTGTGACTGTGCAGATGAAGCAGAGTTAGGAAGGCTGTCTGTCAGCAGCCTGGATGTGCTCTCTGGTGGGAATGGTGGGATGTGCTTTTTCCCTTGTGCTCTCTGTGCTGGGAAGCTGCTGGGAGAGCAGCCAAGCAGGGCTGTGGCTGGGACACGTCCCTTTGTGCTCACCTGTGGGAAGGGCCAAGTCCCTAAGGCCAGAGGAGGTGTGTGCGTTGCCCTGCACTGCTGCCGGGACAGGGACCCACCTCTCCTCCAGCCCTTGGCTCTGCCCCAGGGGCTTTTTGGGTCCCACTCCCTGTCACTGTGTGAGGCTCAAGCAGAAGGGGTGGCACACTCTGACCTGCTGGCATCCACCTCTGCCCCACAGGACCATGAGAAGCAGTACGTGGGCTTTGCCACCCTGCCCAACCAGGTCCATCGGAAATCCGTGAAGAAGGGTTTCGACTTCACCCTGATGGTTGCAGGTGAGACTGCTCGTGGGTGGAGGTGGCTGGGCCACACAGTGGGTATGTGGAGGGAACCAGCTCTCCTCACTTCCCTTAGGTGCTCCCATAGCACCTGGATTCTCCCCTCACTCTGTTCTGGTCCTTGTCTCATGCCTTGCTTTGCTCCCCAGCCTGTGGCAGTTCCCCCAGGAGGAACAGACCCCTCCTGACCCCTCATAACTGACTCGAGCAAGCTTTTCCTCCAACAGTGACTGCACTGGGTGGTGGAGGCAGGGCTGAACAGGGACTGAGGGAAAGGAAGGAGAGGAAGAATGGGGAGCTGGGAGATCACATTTTTGCAAGGATTGAGACATCTTGCAGCAAAAGTCTTTCCACTGCTGGAAAAATGTAGTGCCAGTAAACAGCTCCTGACAGCTTGTCTCTCTCGCTTCCTCTGGCTCAGGATTCAAAGCCTTGTTCAAAGTTTCATTTGTAAGTCAATTAGTGGGTCATGTTGCTTGCTTATTCCTCCTCCCCTTTACGCTCTGTCAATTAGGAGAGTCGGGTCTGGGCAAATCCACGCTGGTGAATAGCCTGTTCCTGACAGACCTCTACAAAGACAGAAAGCTCCTCAATGCAGAGGGTAAGTTGGGGGCAAGGTGGGGTGAATGGGACTGTCCTAAGGACTAACACTTTGGTTCCTTGCTTCAGCAGCTTGGCTGGATCCCAGCCCTCTTGTTTGGCTCTGTAGTCCTTTGTGTCTGCTAAGGCACTAGAATTGAGCAAAAGGGCTTTGGCTGTAGGGCTCTTCTGTCCTTTGAAGGGAAGATGAGGCTGCAGAGCAGCACTAGCCCTTTGGGATGAGATATTGAGATTTATCTTTTGTTCTTGGATGCTGGAGTATGGTAGGGATTCCCCTTCCCCAGTGACTGGACAAAATGTTCAGATCAGCTGGGCTACAGGCACTTCAGAGGTTTGTGTGTCTTCTTGGAGTCTGTCTGCCTGCTGCTGGCCCCTGCAGTACTACCACCTTGAGGCTCCTTAGAGCATGACCTGGGGTTTTTGAAACGTGTGTTACTCCCTGTGTTCAGTGGTAAAAGGGAGCTGGCTTGTCATGGGTGTAGTGGGGATCCCCAGCATTACTGCCTGGCTTTAACTCACATGCTCCTGTTCAAAGAGAGGATCAACCAGACAGTGGAGATCATCAAGCACACAGTGGACATTGAGGAGAAGGGTGTCAAGCTGAAGCTGACCATAGTGGACACACCAGGCTTTGGAGATGCTGTTAACAACACTGAGTGGTGAGCAGGGCACTGCTGCCTTCCTTTTTGTCCTTGACCTCACAGTCATTAGGAGACAGGAAACACTACTGATGATTTTGTTTTGATTGAATTGCCCTTCCTAGCTGGAAGCCCATCACTGACTACATTGACCAGCAGTTTGAACAGTATTTCCGTGATGAGAGTGGCCTGAACCGGAAGAACATCCAGGACAACCGAGTACATTGCTGCCTCTACTTCATCTCTCCCTTTGGGCACGGGTGAGAGCCCACACTCTAGGCCTGGGGGGTGACTCAGTCCAAAGGGAAGACCCTTGTGCCCCAGGATTGCCCTGTAGCAGCTTGTACACTGCCAGGGCTGTTTGCACAGGAGAGGAGCTGTCTGGATGTTCTCCCTCTGCTAAGCATCACAGCACTCCCTTCTCCTCACTGGCAGGACAGACAGCCTGTGAACAGACACAGCAGATCTCCCTCAGGCCTTACAGCCTGATTTGAAAATCAGGAGAAATAATGCCATGCAGACTTGTGTGTTCCTATCTAGCTAAGCTGGACTGATGTGTAGGAAAGGGAGTTTTAAGCTGCCGTCAGTCCCTGCCCCTTGCTGGCTCATGTGTCAGCCTAGCCTGGAGCAGCTGAAGGGGCTGTGTTGGCTGCCTGTGCTACAGGACAGCTGGAGGAAGACCCCAGGCTGTGACCTGGGCAGTTTTTGGCCTGCAAGGGAGCAAATACCCAGCCAGTGTCTGTATGAGACACTGAGCAGCTAAAATTGGAGAGAGAGCTTTCCTGGAGGTACAGCCCTAGCTGAGGGCTGTCCCAGTGCTGCTGCAGGCTCTTGTGACAGTGCTGTCCTTTTCCCTTTGTGCTGGGTGGGTGAGAGAGGCTGGAGGGGCAGCTGCCCAGTGTGTCTTTGCTAACAGTGTCCCTCATCCCTGCTCCAGGCTGAGGCCTGTGGATGTTGAGTTCATGAAGGCTCTGCATGAGAAGGTCAACATTGTGCCCCTGATTGCCAAAGCAGACTGCCTGATCCCCTCTGAGATCCGGAAGCTGAAAGAGAGGGTGAGATGCTCCTTCTGTACAAGGTTATATCTGAAGTAATGGCAGGGATGAGCTGAGAAGGGAGGGCAGATAGATATATATGTATTTATGTGTCTGTACAGCATGTTTGTGTGTATATATAGACACACACACATACACAGTATCTGCACATACAGCTGCAGCCATGCTCTGCTCTCAGCAGAGGGGCTGACTGTAGAAGAAACATCAAATCCTTTTGCCATCTGTAGGCTATAGCAAACCATGGTAGCACAAATAGAATAAACCCAGCATTTCTGTATTGTTCAGTTTTGCATCTTTTTGTCTTGCATGGACATAGATTCGGGAAGAGATTGACAAATTTGGCATTAAAGTGTATCAGTTTCCTGAGTGTGACTCTGATGAAGATGAGGAGTTCAAGCAGCAAGACAGAGAGCTGAAGGTAAGGAATCTGCTCAGCAGGGTCTGGGGAATCAGGCTCATGGGTATGTGGGTCAGTCCAGAAGGAGCCAGAGCTGCCCTGCTTGTGCTGAAGGCCTGTGCTACTGCTTCCCAGGGTACAGCCTTGGCTCATGTGGCAGGTGGCCTGGAGAAGGTGCTGATGTCCTTCCTGGTGCCATGAAGTTAAGTGTGGCATGAACTCATGGTCCTTCTGCTCTCCCTCCAGGCAGTGTCAGTGTTTCCTCCACCTGCCCCAGCCTATGTGTTTAAGATGAAAGCTGGGTTGTACAGCAGTTCTGAGCACCTGTTTCTGGGTGATGCTGTCAGCAAGGAGGAGAGATTTGTGAGTGATCAGGCACCACTGTGACACATTAGTTCCATTGGGGGACACAACATAATCATACAGGCATATCTGGAGGCCCCAGCAGTTCAGTCCTCACTGCCTCCCAAGCCTGTGTGTACATGCAGTACGACCTTGTTTCTCCTGTCAGAGGGGGGCAATGGGCTTTGACTCGCTTCTGAGCAGACAGGAGCACAGTCTGTACATTTCTGCTCTTGGAGTACATTGTCCCACTTGCTTGGTGTCCCAGCCTCTGCTCTGGCTTCCTTGTAGAGCTTCCCCTTAATGAAGGGATGCAGGCACCTGCAGAGACAGCTTCCCTCAGGACAGCTGAGCTCAGGCTGGGAACTAGGCTGCCTGTAGATCCCAGTGCTTTAGGCTTTTCTCTGCAACTGGGTTGTGGCACCCTGCTCTGTGGCACATGTGGATGTCCCTGTGCCTTTCCTACCAGCACCTTCCTCCTGCTGTTCTGTCGTGCCTGAGCTTGGCCCCTGGAGAAGGGATCCATGGGCAGCCCGGGGCTGAGCTGGGCTCAGCGGTGCCTCTTGTTCCAGGAGAGCGCTCCCTTTGCCGTCATCGGCAGCAACACCGTGGTGGAGGCGAAAGGCCAGCGGGTCCGGGGACGGCTCTACCCCTGGGGCATTGTGGAAGGTAAGCATCCAGCCTGGGAGCACTGGGAGGAGGGGCAGGCAGAGATAAGTAAAGGACAGGCATTTCCAACAGGGATGGCAAGGGAGAGCTGGGACTGTCTGTGCCACCTTTGGCACATGGTAGGGGACAAGGTAGGGTAGAGACAGAGGCACTGGAACTTGCTCAGGAGGTCTGTGTTACTGGGAGTATATCAATAACCCTCCCGTTGCAGACTGAGGAAGAGAGGCTCCAGTGTGAATGGATGAGTGCCTAAGCTTTAATGTGCACTAGGACATGGCTTCTTATTAAGCAGGGCAGGCTGGGCATTGCCTGTTTATTTTCTGGGGAGAAGCTGTTGCTTTCAGCCAAACAATCCTAAACCCTTGTGTACTCCCTTCTCTGCTGCTGCTTCTGTAAGTGCTGGAATTGCTGAGCTGGAGGCTATGTTGATGCACAGTGTTTGTCTCCAACTTTCTTCCCTTCTAAAGGGAGAAATTTCATAAAGCCTTTAGGCAAAATAACCCTGGAATGGCTTTTGCTGCTGTTGCTGATTTGCCCTTGCTGGTTTGTTGCTTTAAGACCTTGCAGCTTTAGATCCCAAAAGCTCCATGGGCTGGTGCTGGCTGCTTGAGCTGCTCAGCTGTTGGCTCTGCTCCCTCAGTGGCTCCAGAGGGGGATGTGCCTGTTATGATGCTGGCATTTGGCACTAGGATCAACTTTGTGAACCCCTGTGCCTGATACAGCTGGTTTTCCCCAGCCCTGCAGAGAGGCAAATGGAGATCATCACAGCAGTACAGTGCTTCCCACAGCGCTGTCTGGAGCCAGGCTCCCCATGGCAACAGCAGCTCTTTCAGCTCTCCATTGCCTGCTCTTGGCTTTGCCCCTCAGGGGCTGATTTTGTCTACAGGGGCCTTTTGATAAGTCCTAAATTCTGATCAGACAAGCAATTTACCTCCAGCACCAGCTGTGCTCACTGTGGTTATAACAGTGACATCCCATTACATGGGATCCTCTCTCAGGGCTCTGCTGTATGTGCTTAATAAATCCTTTTACACAGAAAAGGTCCTGGGAACACGGTGCCTTCAGCAGCCTGGCCTCAGTGTTGAGAAGTGCAGAGCACCATTGAGGCCTGCACTAGGGCAGTGGCAGGGGACGATGAGGAAGGAGCCCTGGGGTGGGGTTTTAGTCCAGTCTGTGTGTCCAGGAGCTGAGAAGGAGCTCCCTGGAGAGGCCTGGTGAGATGTGATATCCAAGCACTCTCCCGTTGTTGCTTCCACAGTGGAAAACCAGGCACACTGCGACTTCGTGAAGCTGCGGAACATGCTGATCCGGACACACATGCACGACCTGAAGGACGTCACTTGTGATGTCCACTATGAGAACTACCGAGCTCAGTGCATCCAGCAAATGACCAGGTGGGTCCCCACCTCTGGTGGGAGGGGTCTGTCACCCTCTGTGGAGCTGGGGTTGCTCTCACAACAGCTCATTGGTCAGGTGTCTGTGGATCTGCTGGGGACTTGCTGGGCTGCAGCCTCCAGGAATGGCACTGGGAACTAAAATAGCAAATCCAAGCATGTTTCCCACAGCCTGAACTCAAGGCAGGAATGCTTCTGAGAATCCACATTCCTGTCTGAGGATTCCCCATTAAGATATATAGAAATAGGCTTGAAGATTCCTTTGAGGAGCTGTTTCTAGCAGTGGATGAAATACATCCAGCCTAATAAAATGGGATAAACCATCTCTCTGGTGAGGGATAGCTGTGTGCATTGCTGAACAGGAATGCATTCTGTGGTCTGTAGTTATGTCTAAATAATGGCATGACCGTTGGGATGCTGCTGTTTCACAGACAACAGGGCCCAGGCAATTAGTGAGACAACACATTTTCAAAGATTTCTCTGCATTGTCTCCCCTTTGCATTTGATGCTCTGTGGTTTTAGTCAGAAAGATCAGAAAACAGAAGAGAGAACACTCACAGGCTTCTCATTTGAGACCTCTACTTTTCCTTCTCCCTTCCATGACTGATATACTGGTGAAAAAATTTGTGTTTAAGTAGGTCTTGGCTCCTCTGTTGTGAGCCATTCCCTTCATTTCCTGCCAGCCCTGGCTGGGTAGCTCTGTGCTGCCACGTTGCAGAGCAGAATGGCTGTGCTTCAGCAAGGAGCAGTCCTGCATGTGTGCCAACGTGCAGGTTGGCACATTCTCCTGACACACAGTGTATCCCTGTACTTTTGCATAGCAGACAAGCCTGTTTTTTTCAGCAGCAAGTATATGGAGTCCCAAAATAACTATGTTAAATGCTAGAGCTGGGTGAACAGTGTCACAGCTGCTATTTAGTTAGGCTGTGTGTCTATTAAAAGAAGAGCACAGTGAAAAAGTGGTTGCTATGCCTAGAGAAAGCTTCAGTTTGGTACTGTTTCTCATGCCATGATTAGTTCCTTGCCAGTGAACAAGTTTCATAAAAGCAGCATAGGGCTAGTTCTGGGGAGTTATTTTGGTAGGAGATCCTAAGCTCCAAGGCTGGAATGGTTTTAATAATGAGCCAATGGTGACTCCAAGTGGTGAAAACGTGCAAGTGGCATCGTGAAGTTCCAATTTCAGCCCAGACTTCTTTGGCTACTACCATTCCCTCCTCATGTACTGAGAGCTCCTGTCTTTCGAAAGAAAATCATCTCCTTCCTGTGTCCCTCACCTGCAGTCATGGGCATCCCAGCCCTAAGAGCAATGCTGCTGTGCTGTGCCTGTCTCATGCCTCCCACCTGCTGAACAGGAGGTCTCATTCTCCATCCAAGTGCATGCCACAGCTCTGGACTGGATTGCCTTACGGTCCCCCCACTTGGTTGGGTGTGTGATGCTGCATTGCTGGTGGCTCTGCCGTGGGGAGTGACAGTCATTGTGTGGTGACACCAAAGCCAGCCATCCTGGACCACGAGTGACTGCTCTTCCCCCTTCTCTCCATCTCTCCAGCAAGCTGACTCAGGACAACAGGATAGAAAGTCCCATTCCTATCCTGCCTCTCCCAACACCAGACACGGAGACAGAGAAGCTGATTAAGATGAAGGATGAGGAGGTGAGTACCATTTCTGCCTGTGCCTCCTGGATGTTGGAGCTGGAATCCCAGGAGTTTCTCCAGGATTGCCCCATAGAGGCGGTCCTGAGGCTTCCCACTCCTGTGTCCCCTTGTGGGCTCCTGGGGTGGAGGACAGGGTTGAAAGCTGTGGCTTCCTGCAGGAAAACGTAGCTCCCTTCCACCCCAGACACAGGTGCCTCTGTGCTCAGGCAGGAGTTAATACTCCCTGAGGGATTCCCTTGTCAGCTCCAAGGAGCTGCCAAGTCTGGATCCACTGGTCCCTTTCTGACTCTCTCTTCTGTGTCTCCTGCAGTTACGGCGGATGCAAGAGATGCTGCAGAAGATGCAGCAGCAGATGCAGGATCAGTGAGAGGCAGGTACCTGGAGGGCAGAGGGGATCCCCCCAGTGACCATCTGAGACCTGGCAAGAGCTGTGAACATTTAGAAAAGGTTTCCTATTGTATAGAGACTTGTGGGCAAGAGCTGCACCCGCACCCTCTAATTTATTAGCAGCAGTGCTGGCTTTTTGACCAGCTGGATTGTGGAGGAGGCTGTTCACTTAACAGTTTACTGATATGTATTTCTTTTTAAATAATTATTCTTTTTTTTCTTTTTTTTCTTTTTTTTTTTTTTTTTTTTAAGAAACTAGCCTGGGACATCTCTAAGGCATCCTAAAAAAATAAGAAAAGAAAAAGATCCCCCTTTCCTATGTACTAATCTCTTGTTTGGGAATGCTCTGGTATTTAAAGTCCTGGTTTCTCTGGTGTACAAACTTAGAGTATCTGTGTCAATGCACGTAAGTGTTTAATCCCCACTGAGGTGCTGTGCCCCTGTCCCTGTTCCCCTTGTCTGGGGCCAGCACAAGGATTGTAAAGGCAGCCATACCCTCCTGTGAGTTTGACCTGCACTGCTTGGGCTTCTCAGCCTGAGGACAGTGCTGGCCCAGAGAACTGGGGCTGGGGGTTCCTCTGTGCACTGACCTGCTCAGGAGTCCTGATGATTTCCTGGTATCCTGTCCAGGTTTTTATGGATTTTTTGTTTAGTTGGTTGGTTTTGTTCTTCCTATCAAGAAAACTCCAGGATGTTTGCACTGAACAGCAAGAGACTGAGTGCCTGAGGCTGGTTACAAGAAAACTGTTCTCAGTTACATCTTTCTGGCAGAGGGGTTGAGTGACTATTGCCTGCAAGGAGGTGATGGTAGTGAGCACTTTCCCTGCCATGATTTCCTCCCACAGCAGGCTGGAGGCATTGGTAGAGGAACCCTAAGGCCCTGCAGTAGCTGGGTGAGGGTGTTCCATGGTTTAGCTCTGGTCATCGCCTGCAGTGTGTCTTCAGTGTCTGCTCTGAAAAGCACTGTGGCATGCAGAGCACTTGCCAAGACTTCTTTGGAGGAGGTAGAAACCCTAGGGCTGAAATCCAACCCAAAATGCAGACCTGCCCCCTACCCCTAGGCTTTGCAGTCCCATGAGCACATTGCTGGCTCCGAGGTTCTCCTGGGGGAAGAGGCAGTTTTTGTAGGCTTGTATCAGAGATCTGCAGGCAGTCTGTGTGGGCAGGTGTTGGGTCAGCCTGCAGGTGCGGGACTGTCATTGAGTGGGGCTGAGCACAGCCCAGCAGGCTTGGCTCTTGCTCCCCTGCCTTTCCCCCAGGCATTCAGCCCTTCTCCCCCTCCTTATTCCCTGGCTCTTCCTGCTCTAGTGCCAGGAAGGCTGGTGGGTCTGCTGGGCAGAGATAAAAGCACTCTTTGGGCAGCAGCTCCTGTCCTGTTCTTGCTTCCTGCAGTATTTTTAACTCAAGTCCAGCCAGAGCAGAGCCCTGGAGTGTGATGTGCCTGACAGGGCAGGGCTCACCAGCAACACTGCCACGCTCACAGGAGTCAGGGCTGTTGGAGGGAGAGACACTTGGCTCTTCCCTCTGACTCCAGGGAGTGCAGCCATGGGCTGGGCCCTTCTGCTCCTTGGCTGACTCCTCTGTCCCTTTTCCCTTTTTGTATCTGTTCCTCCATCTCTGGATCTCCCCAGTAGATCTCCCTGGGTAGGAAGCACAGTGTTGGCCAGGAATAGCCAGGCCCTAGATTCTGTTACTAGGCACTGCATTTGTCTGATTCCTCCCTGGGGCTTTAGAGTCCCTGTCAGGGTTTGTCCAGGTGGTGAGTAGGTTGGCTGGTTCCAGTTATTCACTGTACAGAGCCTCTGCTTAGCCAGTGCATGGGCTATAGGGGCAGGGGAGAGACCCTGGCACCATGTGGAAGGATAGAAGCCCTTTGACAGAACTGTGCAAGCTGGGCAAGAGCAGAGTTCAACAATGTTCAGGATTTTTTTTTTCATGCTCCCCTATTTTGGGCTCATAAGTGGCAGTGCCATCCTAGGAGAGCAGAAGGATTCAGCTTGACTTCAGTAACATGAAGGACCAAGGCATCTGAGAGGAAGTATAACCTTTTTTTGCATGATGTGCTTACTTGAGCAGTGGAGTAGCCTGAAACAGGAATTTCCTCAGGTTTTCCAAAAAGATGGACAGCTGAGTTCTCGGCTTTGTCTGCACTAACATAAAAGGAAACATCTTGAAGTACCTGTCCCCTCTTTTCTTACCCTAATCTTGGTGAGGAGGATGTTCTGTTGCAAATGAGCCCTGTCCACCTGGAGATTTTCCTCTTTCAAACAGATTCATTCCTAGAAGATAAAGGAGACCTTTTCCCTTTAGCACGGACATAGAGCAGCTGACACCTTTCATGCTGGGCTGTGCACAGAGGTGCTGTGTGCTGGTGAAAGCACAGGGTACACTGGTCCCAGGCAGGGCTGCTGAGGGTGGATCTGCTCGTCCCTCCACGTGGGGAAGTCTCCGTCAGCTCAGTGTATGTGCCTCCTCCATCAAATCAAGGGTCACAAGCCTGTCCTCTACAGAGAGCTGAAGCCTTTGGCTACCAGCTGGCAAAGATGGTTCAAGTTGCATTTAGGAAAAACCACATAGGAGTGAGGCACCAGAGATGGCTTCCACAGAGGGGTGGTGGTACCACTGAAATCGTGTCCCTGTAGGATGTTCCCTGGCCTGAGTGCCAGAATTTAGGGACTGCTTGGAAAGGGATTAGAGACTGATTTTGGGGGACATCAGGGGTTCAGATTCTGGCCTGGAAGGTGGAATCTGTTTATTTAAGGAGTGTGTTGTACTGTGGCATCAATTCTCACAGTAAGTGGAGAAGAGACTCCTGAACACAGGGAGCTTACCCATGTGGCTCTGGCAGTGAGAAGTGTGGATAGGAAAGTAATTTAACACCTCCCCTCACGCAGCCCTCCACAGGCTCACATACAACCCCTGCACCCCCTGGCACATTCCCATGCCTCTGCCAAGCTTTGCCCTGCTGAGTGAGTGGCTGCAGGGATGGTGTCCCACTCCACAGCTATCCCAGGCTGCAGCTGGGGCTGTTGGTACATCTTGGCCCCTGTGCCTGACAGGATGGATCCATGGCATGAACTCCTTGTGTGCCACTGCTGTGCTGGTCCTGCCTGTGCAGTCCTTGCTGCCTCCTTGCATGCCTCCCCTCAAAAGAGGGGCTTCCACTCGTCGTGCTCTGCAATGGCATTCCCTGCTCTTCCTCACAAACTCTGCTGTGCTTTAATGCTGGCTTGCTCCTGCCATGCACCTTTCTCACCCCCTGCTCCATTCCTAGGCTCTATGTTTCCTGTCCATCTGTTGGGTTATTATAATTATATATTTTTTTGTAAATTTCTGTTTGAACATTTTGTCATTGTGAACAAAGAAAATGAAACCTTTTAAACATATCCATTTTATTAAATGATTATTGTTATTATTATTAATGTTTACTACCTGAATTGATCAGTGAAATAAATACATTCAAAAATCCAACCTCTTTCTGTTTAATTTTCAGCCCCCTTGAGCAGCATTGGTGATACATTATGGGCAGGAGAGAGCAAAACTGACCCTGTTTCTCCTTTATCTAATTCAGTCAGAGCAGGTTTCAGGCAGGTTTCCTGCATGGGATTTCTGGCCTGTTTATTGCAGAAGCTAGCAAGAGGATCTTGAAGGTTCTTCTATATCCAAGCTTCGCTTAGGAGTGGTATCTAAATCATCAGTGGTCAGCTGGGCAAAATCCAGTCCCAGGAAATCCAGTTTGTAAATAGCCAAGAGAGCATTGCCAAGCCCATGCTGCATGCAGAGCCACAATGGGTCTGGCTCTAGATCAGCTCCATGCCACACCTGGCCTGAACACCTGCCTGTGAATAAACATTGCACCGAACACATGAGATGAGGTAAGTTTGCTGAACAAACTTACCCTGCTGTAGTTGAGCTGCTCCCAAGTGGAAAGCAGGCCCTGCAGGAAAAACTGGGTTAGTTTGTTAGCCTAATACATCTTTCCCACTCTGCCTGGCCACCACAGTGAAACAACTGGAATTATCTGCTCCAATTTTGTAGAAATTTAAAGTTTACTTGCTTTCTTCAGAGCATGAAAAATTTCCCTTGGTTAGGGCCACATTCTGCAATTTTTTGCACCCTCAATTCTCTTAACAAGAACGCATTCAGGGCATTCATAATTTCTAGTCTTTAGGATGTCCACAGTACAATGTAACAGAGTTGAGTTCAATGGGGCAACAGTTCCATAATGTGATTCTGGTGGCCTTAGGCTAAGGAGTGTAGTGTATGCCTGGTCAGGCTGATGGCAGAGAAGTGTCTGTGAAGATGCGATGGCCATGAGAAGATGTGATTCTGCCTGAAAGTAATTTTGATCCTTGGACTTACCTGTTGAAGTATTTGTGTAATGCAGCTTCTAAATAAAGCATGTGGTCAGTCTTTCTCAGTAACTGCACTTGACAAGGGCTATGGGCCATTTGAAGAATCTTTCTCTGGAAAGATGGATGGACTGGAAGACCATGTCTATCAGCAGATCTTTCACCAATAAGTAGTAGATTTGTGTCACTGCTTCAAGGGAAACAAGAGGGTCAGCACCCAGAAAGTGCTGTGTCACCACTCTGCCAAGTTTTCCTGATGAGATGGGGAAACCAAAGGTCACAGTGCTGAGGGAATATGGTACAAACCAGTAACATCACCTTCCAGTCTGAAGTGCATTTTGAGTTACTGTGCCATTCCTGTTGGGCTGAGCCTGTGGGCCCAGAATCACAGTTATCAGTATTGGCAGCATCTCCCAGCAAACATGTTCTTTATGAGCAGTGTCAGCTCCCCTTTCTTGGAAGACTTGCTCAGTGAAGCCTCAGCTTCCGGTGACATGCAGCAGACTTGCAGGAAGGCCTCGTGGGAGGTGTCCCTGGGATGAGCCTGGCCCTTATCTTGCCAGCCAGCTGCAAGGGGATTATCTGGGAACAGAGCTATGCACACATTCTTGCACTGGCTGGACTGCCTCGAGACCTTTCTCTTGGGCTGTAAAGCCAGCAAGAAAGCAAGGATTGAACTCCTCTGGTAAGTCAATAATGCTACCTTCTACTGTTTTTTAAAATTTTATTGAATTGATTGACAATTACAATTTGTCAAGCACAGAAAAATGCTGCCTTGTTGCAGGTATGTATAGTTGGTCTCCTAGAGAAGTTCCAGCAGCTCCTGTTCAGCACTGGCATGAGACTGTAACATAAAAAAAGCTTGTTGACCCATGTCTCCCAGCACAGGTGATTATTCACTTGCTGGAGCAGTGTCTAGCATGAAAAACTCCACTGGCCTCCATCCTCAGTGGTCAGCATCCTCTCTGCAGCCAAAGACTGTTTATTACTTCTTTTCAAGACTGGAAAGGCTATTTTTTACTCATGATAACAGTAAACTTATTTCTGAATCTCCTCTTGCAGTTGGCATGAACGAAGCTTTGCTTATAGATGTAATCCAGAGCTATTATAAGACATGAGGAAGTTCATATTCTAGTTTTTGATTCCTTGACAGAAATTTTCTTGGCTACCCTGATAATGCACCTCCAGTAATGCTGAAAACACAAGCAGCTCTTGTGCACTTCTGAGGACTAGTGAAAATGTATTTGATGGCTGCAGCTAAGCCTTCCAATAGCCATGTATTCATATCCCTCCTCAAACCCAGGGTTGGAAGACCATGAAAATTCCTTCACCTCTAGCGAGAGACCAGAATGTGCTTTCTTTTAACTCTGTTCTTTTCAGAGCTCTTGCGTCGCTGGTGGAGGACACCAAATTCACCCAACTTTAGAAGCTCATCCTCAGAACAAAACAACAAAAGACCTTGGCTGTGGTGTCAGTCCTAGAGTGTCTGGTCTCCACCTCATCCAATCTCACCAGGGAAGTGTTTGCAGGTGAAAATGAACAGTGGAATTCTCTTGTCCCTCCTTGGCTTCCTCCCACTTGTGACACCCATATGCCCTGTGCCATGCAAGTGCACCACCACCATTACTGACTGCTCATTGAAAAACCTGACTGTAGAAAACCTGCCCACTGCGTTCCGTCCCTCAGCTGAAATCATCCACCTCGGTTCCAACAGGCTCACCTCTATTCCCAGTGGGCTCTTTGACAACCTGAGGAGCCTCCAGGTGGTCTACCTGCAGGGCAACCCTTGGGAATGCACCTGTGACATCCTCTACTTGCGCTTCTGGCTCCAGTGGCAGCAGAACCGGAGCCTGTACAGGGATGTGAGGTGCAGCTCCCCGGAGCACCTGCAGGGCCGCATCATCGCCTACCTGACAGAAGATGAGATCATCTCCACATGCCAGCACTGGTACTGCAGCCTGGCTCTCCTCTCTCAGCTCTCTCTCTTCATCCTCCTTTTCCTCCAGGGTGTCTTGGTTGTCCTCATCATTGTCTACCTGCAGAAATTTCGGAGAATGACCGCTGAAGCCCGGAGCACCACCCGAGAACTAGACCAGCAGGTCAACCCTTGGGTATCTTCTTCAATAAACCCCTCCAACAATGATTAACATCACGAGACAGAAGACCCTCCTCCCTTTGGGGGACACTGTGTCAAAGTCCTGTAGTTTGTGATACCTAGAGGGGACAATTTAGTACAGCATCTAATCCTGACTGCAGTCTGAAGCAGGACTTGAACTGATCAGACTTCTGCTGTATTTCTAAAGAATCAATCTCATTTTTTTTCAATGCTTTAAATTCTTTAGCATGATCTTTACTGCTTGTCTGAGCTGGAAGTGGTTCTGTAGACTAAGGAAAGAATAAACTACAGTGACCAGAACTGACTCAAACAGCTCATAGGGGCTCCAGTGCTCAGTCCCTGCCCTCCTACAGTATTCCAGCCATATTTCCCAGGATGCTCCTGGTTGTGCTGGATCAGGTGAGGACAGAGGTGGGCAGCAAACTGTTTGAATACTGAGCTAGGACAATGGAGAAATACAGTTTCCTTCTGCTACCGCAGACAGCATTAACTGCTTTGGACTAGGGATATAGTCTTCTCCTGCCTTGGTTTCCCAAGTAAAAGGGAAAGGAAATATCTTCTTGCTTGATGCATCTTTTCCAATGTTCTTCTGGGGGGGGGAGGGCATGTCTAGAAGCCCACTTATTTTACTTTATCTGCATTCGTTTTAGTCTACTTTAGTTTTAATACTGACTTAAGTGAGTGAGACTGGGGCCCTGAATCTATGAGAAATTCATCCTGAGTACAAGAATTGTTTGACTGTGCCTGTATGGCACCTGGCACAAGAGATCTGGTCTTGAGAGACTCAAACTACAAACCCCACTGATGTGCCTACTGCTGTTTATGGTGTCCCTTAATTATTTTTGAAATAAAGCAAAATTTAAATAAAATTATGCACGATAATGTAAATGGCTTATTTTTCCTATTCTGCACTGGGTATCTTGCATGCTGTTGTGCTCCCTGAGACTGTTCCTCACCCTCAGACTTTGTGCCAAGCAAAACAAATCCTGAGGGCAGGTGGAGAAATTACTGGAGTGCACTGTAGAGTTAAACTTTGGCAGCTGCTGGCTTCTACCACGGGCCAGGAGAAACAGCGAGCTTCTTCCAAAGCCACTTTGTGGCTGCTTGTTTTGTGATGCAGCTGGAATGAGGAGAGCATTTGGTGGGGCCAGCAGGTGAACGAGCTGTGCCCTTCAGCCCCCAAACCCAAGTCACGGGGGTCCATTCCCCACTCAGATCACACGCGAATGTAGCTCAGCCACGAGAAGAGCTCTGCCCAGGGACTGCGGCAGTGGTGGGGACAGGGCAGCTGGTGGCAGGGGATGGGACAGGCTGGGGCAGTGACCAAACAGGCGAGGGAAGGTGATGGGACATGAGACAGGTGAGGGCAGTAACAGAGCGGTGACGGAACACGGGAGGGCAGTGACCGAACAGGTGGGGACAGTGGCGGGACACGGGACAGGTGAGGGCAGTGAGCGAACAGGGACAGTGGTGGGACACAGGACAGGGAGGGCAGTGACCGAACAGGTGGGGACAGTGGTGGGACACGGGACAGGTGAGGACAGTGGTGGGACACGGGACAGGGAGGGCAGTGAGCGAACAGGGACCGTGGTGGGACACGGGACAGGTGAGGACAGTGGTGGGACACGGGACAGGGAGGGCAGTGAG